>JANTEX010222926.1:0-13867 GCA_024741295.1 Macrocera vittata
GTTATTACTATTGTTATCGTACACTATAAAGTTACTTTTTAGATCGGCAAAAGAGATAGAAAATAAATTTAAAAAAAAAATAATATCAAAACAATTTAAATTGAATCTGTTCTGGCGTCTAAAAAAAATCCCTTTAACTTATTTATTTCTAAATTTTTTTACCTAACGGAAGTGAAACGTTTTTACTTTTGTATTAAGCGTGTTTTTGTCTACAACTCGAAAACCAAACAATATTTTCAAAATATTTTTCCTGGCAATATCATATATGAACGTTTATATGTTGCCAAAATATCATGAATCAAAACTTATTTACTTCAGATTTTACTACTTACGTCTATATGACATTAAGACAGCCGAAACCCACTCTTACCCAAGTAGAATTAATCGTGTAAAATCCAAAATATCTACTCCAAACTGAAAAAATCTAATTCCACGCGGAACTCCTAGGAATTTTACATAAAAAATAAACAACTCTCGCAGATCGATTGAATGATTGGGAAAATCGTTATTTTCATATGGATTTTTTCCAATATTGATCTGATTTTAGATTTAGCTTGGATTTTATCCAATATTTATCCGATATTGAGTTAAATCTGATTTTTTCCAACATCGATCGGATTCAACCTGATTTTTTTATTTTAATCTTGATTCGATATTTGTAAAATGGAAGTTATTGTCTGGTTATAAACCGTATTTGTGGTAAACCGTTTATATACTGTTTCATACAACATATAGGAATATATATGTACGTAATATAAATTTATATATATTTATATCGACATGTCAAATGAAAATGGTATTTAAAAGGTTTAGCATATAGACAGTTTATAAACGGTTTTTTAAGCAGTTTTTAAATGGTTTAAAATGGATTTTAATGACGTTTAAAAAAATCACAATTTCTATATAATTAAAACCATTTATAATTTTTTTCAACCATTTCAAAAGCGTTTCTAAAATTAAATTTATATATAAAAATTTTAACAAAAACATCTTTTTAAATAAAATAAAAAAACTGTATCTAAAATTATTTTCATTTTTCGTAATTTGTTTGTAAAAAGTTTTGAAATTTAATTGCCTTTCGAAAACCGTATGTAGGTATAGCGTTTTAATATCGCCCGAAAAACATAAAATGAATATCATTTTTAATAACTGTTAAAGAGAGAGAGATACACATTTAATCTCGATTTTATCATTCACAGATTAATTAACAAAAATTAAAATTTATAGAATTTTAGTTTTTGTTAATTGTGACATAGAAGTACTAAAAACACCAATAACAGACCATATAGTATTTTAAAAGGCTAAAAATTACATGAAAACCAAATATTTACTCAAAAGTACTCATGTTGATTTAAAACTCAAAATTGACTTTTCTGTTTTCTTTATTCGTTATAAAAACACTTATTAATTACCCAAGAGTTATGTTTCCCAGTAAACAATTGACATTGCGCAGCCATTACCTGCGAAAGACATTGAGAAAGCGAAATTGAGACAGCGAAATATTTCTAAACACCTTTCCTAACTGCTTTGTTGCGATTGGATTTGTCCCTTCGCAGGCTGTGACTGTGTATTCCTTCGCCAAACTATTTCACCTGTTTTAAAATTTACAGGGATAGTTTTGTGCTACTATCTCTCTGATTTTCGACATTTTGCTATAGGTATATGTTCTCATCAGTATTTTGCGTTGGATGGTTAAATGTATCACCTGAATTGACCCTGTTTTGTCCGAAATTATTGTAATAATAATGTATTTCGATTTTGGAGGAACTTAAATTCGCCAGTTAGTTAAACCATTATACGAGCAATGCTTATATAAAATCTAATTCTCAATTCGAAATTCAAAAAAATTCTGCGGGTTGTCTTGAACATTTTTCAACCACGTTTTGTGCTGTTTTATCTTTGAATTTCGAAACTTCGATAAGAGCAATCACTCCAGAGAGCGCATCGGCACTACATTTTGGCTTCCTTTTCGGTGGACTACTGTGAAGTTAAACTGTTGTCTTTTTAAAGCCCATCGACTAAACGGCCGGTTGGTTCTTTGAGATTTCATAAAAATTACGAAGCAGAACTATCCGTGACAACTGTGAAGTGACTGCCTTTTATGCCTATAACCAGATCTATCAGTCTTGACATCGTCGAAGAGCTATTGCATAACCCAAAGGGCATAAGTTTGAAACAGAAGAGACCTTTTCCACTAATGGCCAACGCAGTTTTTGGTTTTGATTCATCGTCTAATTCAATTTTGAAAAACGACTCGGACAAATCAATCGACGATACTTATTCGGTGTTTCCAAGATTTGCAAATATTCTGTTTATATCTGGATATGGATACACTTCTTTCACAGTAATGTCTTTAAGCTTTCTGGCATCCAGACATACTCGAATCTTGCCTAACGATTTTTGAACTGCAACAATTGGGTAAGACCATGATCCGAACGCCGCCGCCGGTTCAATAATGTCTAATTTCAACCAACGCAACGGTCAATTTCTTCATAAATTTCTTTTTGAATATGTGGTGACACGACATACTGCCTTTGCTTAAATGGTTTAGCGATTTTCGTGTCAATATTGTGCTTTAGGAGCTTGGTGCATCCAAATTGGTCTTCTCTCGAGAATGGAAAATCTTTTAAAACATTTTGCAATTGTTCGGTTTGTGACTCGTCTAAAGTGTGTCGATTTGAATTTCCAGCTTCTAAACTAGCCACAAGTTGCGGTTTAATGTTGAAAGCATTCCAAAAGTCCATTCCTAAAATGAGTCGTGAAGTAATGCTAGGAAGTATCAATGTTGAAACTATCTTGCATGTCCCATTATATTCAAACGGTATGTCGGCGTATTTTGTGACTAAATAATTTGTTCCATCGGCGGTATTGATGTTCACCTTATATGGTTTGGTTTTAATTTGTAATTTTTCCAACAATTTGTCGGAATCGTGTCCCAAAACAGTGACATTTGCGCCAGAATCAAGCAATCCTACTATTTCTTCGCCTAAAATATTAACGGTCGCATGTGGTCGATTATCGCCAATGGGATTCAAAATTAGTGTCGACAAATTTGAAAATGGGCAAAACGGTTTTAATTCAGAAGTAAGTGAATTTATCGAATGTAATTGTGTATCAGTTTCCATCTCTGATACTTGTACAGTTCCTTGCGCATAACGGTTTCTGAATTTTTCTTGGCATTTCGCGCAATTTCTAATCAGGACATTATTTGCACCACATCCATAACAAAAGATTTTGTTTTCTCGGGATTCATTACATTCTGTCCATCTGTGACCATTTTTACGACAATTCCAACAAATTGGTTGATATTGGTTTTGAACTACATTATTCGAAGAATTTGTTTGAATTTGATTGCAAACTGTGTTGTTTGACGGCATTGATTGAGGCTGATTTGAAGTCGGAGCAGGAGCTGGAGCACGGTTCCTGTTTTGTGGGCGAATTTGCCGGTTATTTTGAGGTGCAGAATTTATAAGTACATCCAATTCGTATGGTTCCTGAGACTCAAAAAAATGGATACTCCTGCAATTCATTCAAATTACGGTTAGAAACAGGCTGTTGTCGCGGTTGATATCGGTTTACAAATCTATCTGTTGGAGGCTTAATGCTGTCCATTCTTTTACCAATCATAATTAGTTCATTCAAATTTCTTAAACCCAATGACGATAATGTCATGGCGTATTCTGGCAAAAGATTTTTGATTACTGTAAACACTTGTCTTGCATCGGACAATGGAGTCGATAAGCATGTAAATTTGGCTCGGATTCTGCTGACATATGCGCTAATTGATTCGCTCGTTTTTTGTCTATCACGTTCAATTTCGGCCGATAAAATAAAATCATGATTCGCAGGTAAAAATTCAGATTTGATCGCTTCTTCAAATTCGGCCCATGTACGAAAATATTCATAAATTCCTAAATACCACATTCGCGCTCTACCTGTTAATAAGTGAATCATTGAATATATCATATCTCTGTCATCGTTTACACCTTCGGCTCGTCTCAGTGCATTTACCTGTCCAAGAAAATTGAACAAATCGAGAGTAGAACCTTCGCCATTATAAGATATCTTCCATTGGTTGGGTGGAACACGTCTTCTAATATAATCATTTTCATTAAGCCAATCTCTATCATTATGGTAATGATAATCGTCATGTCTACGCTGATTTCGAAAATTATTATATTGAAAATTATTCTGAGAAGAACGATTTTGACGATTTGGTCGATTAGGATTTTCTACCATCGGTTGGCGATATGTGAGATGACAAGTTTCATGATTTTCATTGTTTTGATTCAAAATGGAACGGTTAGGTAAAAAGTCATACTGTTGTTGTAGAGAATTCCGATTTTGATCATATATAGTCTGTGGTGGACGATTAGAATTTGGTAGTTGTCGGAACAGATTTAAATGCGGTCTTTGATCTGGAGGTAGTTGTAATTCATTTATGTTGTTTATTACAGGCGCTATAGGCTCACGAATATTTTCTCGAGACGGTTGGTTTTGTGGAACATATACGGTGCTTAATCGTTCAAAGTCTCTTTCCATCTGCCTAATTTTTCTTTCTAAGATTTCGATTTTAGCTGCTTCATTTGAATTTCCATTATTAACATTAGAGTCGGTTGCACCATAAATTACCCTATTTGGAATTCTATTAGTAGATTCGATTCTTGGAACGTTAGACAGTTTTTCCGCATCATGTTTTTGGTTCAAATTACGAAGCAGATTCACGTTCTGATTGCGATCATTTGAAAAAGATTTTAAATTATTAGGTTGATTGTTATTTTGAATATATTGTGACGTAGGTCTAATAGTACTACTTCTATTGTGCATTGGAACAACTGTATCTAGTTTTCCCCTAACAATTTCATCTCGAATTTCCGATTGTTCTTTAGGACTCAGATCACGTAAATCTATCAATGATTCTCTATTCGAGTTGCTCACCCGTTTATCTACTAGTAAATCACCACTTTGAAAACCCTCGAAAGGACTAGATGTGCCTGAAACATAAGCGGCACCAGCATCCTGACATACCCGGTTATCTGAGCCTACATACCGGATATTTAAATTATCGTTTTCGTCGTTTATGTGAGGAACAGACAATTGTTCCTGTGTGTTCGAAGGGATTTCATTTAAAGCGGCCAAAACTTTCTTCAGCATTCTATCCGTACCCGAAACGGTTTCAAAAAGTTCTTTATCCGCCTCTGATCCCAAAGATCCGATTCTACAGAGTCGATCGCGTAAATGGATTAACCTACTTTTGACTGCATTTAATTTTCGAACGTCATTTTTACCATCAGTAATAAAATCCGAATTTTTAATTGTTTCAAAAATACTAAAGCACTCTTCTAGTTCAGATTCTGCAGGAAAAACACCAGTACTAGTTTTAGGTGCAGGAATTTGTTTATAGTACTCATCAGACAAAAATTCTCTGAGTGCTGATATCATGCCTTTTCTGTTTACTATGTGGTTAAATCCTCTAACTTTTAATTCGTTTTCAAGTTGTTCATTAGACAAATGATTAGGATCCATCATTATATTGAATAACAATAATATAGGTAAATTGAAGAAAAGAAAATCATAAAGACTTTTTACGTATTAATTAATATATCATAAACAAAAAACTATCTCGAAACTTATACAGCCTATTCAAATTTTTGTATAAAAACAAAACAACTTTAAGTATAGGTTAGATAGATTTGATCTCAAATTATATGATCCCACCTAAACTTTAATTTAATTCTTTTTTTTTTTTTTTAGTTCTTTTTTTTTTATATAGTAAATAATAAATTAGATAAATAATAAATTAGATAAATAATATATAATTAATAATAAAATATATAAAAAAATAAATCTGAATGTAAATTACGAAAACTTATAATAAAAAACAAACAAAAATAAATCATGCCAACATATAATATAATACTATATATAAATCATGCCAAAAAAAATATTACAGATACACACATTCAAGAATATACAAAATGTAACTATATCTGATTCGAAATGCTTGAATTTAAATACACGTTGGGCGACAATGTTGCGTTGGGGATGTAGTCTTAAATTGAAAAATTTAATATAACATGGCAAATATGTCTAATGAACGATCTACGTGGGTTCTGTTTAGAATTTGGACTTTAGCGCCAGTCACTTATTAGTGACGTCCAAATCCCTTATCAACGCTTGCCCAAGCTAGCACAGTATAATTTGGAGATCGTTCATATACTCATATAATTAAATCTCAAAATAAACTCTTCACAAAACTATGAATTATTACGAGAAAATATAAATAAATTAAATAAATAAATGAACAGTTAATTTTCTTTTATATTATAATATTAAACAATACTTATTACAAACACTATTTTTTTTTCTTTTAGGCAAATTCAAATTGTATTCTCACCTATATGAATCTTATAACTAATTTTCATGCAAATGCAAATTCATATACTATAATGAATTATATGACCGGTCACTTATTTATATATTTTATTTTGTTTGTATGAATGTGAAAGCACTTAATCTTACAACTAATAAATTTTTAATTACAGATATAATTATATAACCATAAAACACAAACTTAACAAAGAGATGAATTTCAAACAAAAATGTATTTTTTCTCCAACAAAAGAATTTTCTCACAGAAATGTTACCTTGAACATATACATATACTTTTGTGTGTGAGCACGTGTGGCAAAATTTCCATATTTTCCATCAAACCAAATCTTTATGATCAGGAGATAATTATGACCTTCCCAAATGTAACTTTAGCATACGTTTTGGTTTCCAATTATCCAAGATAAGATTTGGACTCTCCAATGGTTAACTGTTGAAAATTATTTTAACAGTTAACCAAAAATTCTATTATGCACAATTTCACCTCAATAAGTAAACTTACGTTTTCTTCAATTTTTCTATTTGCTTAATAACTCAAACTTAATATATAAAACTTAACTTTGCCATAAGTAGGCATTAAATACATATTTAAGCACTTAATTTACTTTTCTTTGAAAATTCAAATAATCTCATAAAATACAATTTGGACAACTGTCCATTTCAAAATACCAATGAAGAGTGAATTCTAAATTATAATTAATATCCGATGTAGTTGTATAAAAAATCGACATCATATGAGGACAATTAAATATTTTTAATGCTAATACAATACAAAAATATTCTGGTTTTCCATACTATAAAACATTACCATTTCAATTTAGAGTACCGCTTATATTATTGTACTTCTAATGTATTATATGTTATATATATATGTATGTACAACTAATAGTGTAGGAAATTTAGACTGTTTTCTAATTGAATCTTTATACATATCTAGACTGAAATATCTACCACACAACATATCCCAGCGATTAAATATGGCAAGGACAACGAAAAACTTGGAATTCAATGCTTGGAACATTTTATTTCGGAAAAAATCGAACCTTCGGGAATCTGGTTCCATCCGACTGGCATTTTAGGTGGTTCCCCAGACGGTCTGGTTAACAATAATAAAATTTGTGAAATAAAATGCTTGCATAAACACGAAGGCAATTTAGAAAAAGCTTTAAGCAGCTTTTCTAAACAAAACATTTTGTATAAAGAAGGCCACATATACAAAATTAATAAAGAGCATGAATTTTATCACCAGATACAGAGGCAACTTTACACGTCTGGACGAAATTCTTGCTGGTTGGTTTTGTACACCAAAAAGGATCCACCAATATTTAAAGAAATACCGAAAGATCCTGAGTGGAATGCAAATACTAATATTCTTATAAATTTTTACTATAATATATATATACCCTATATGTATATAGAATGCTGTTGATTTTCGCTTTTAACATTCTTTTTTCAATAAATTGTCGTTTTTTAAAATATATATTTATATTACTTCCCTATACTATACATACCATTCTACTTTTCACAGAAGTTGTGGTGACCTAAAGAAGTGCTCAGCCCAAAATTTGAGCTCGATCAGACCAAAGGGGGTGGTAGCTCGAGAACACCTATATTGAAAAAAAAACAACTTTTGTTCGACGAAATTTTTTCCTAGTTATTGGATTTGATTCTTCTTTTCACAGAAGTTGCGCAGACCTAAAAAAATGCGCAACTCAAAATTTGACCCCGATCGGATAAAATATTAGGGTGGCTCTCAAACACCTATATTGAAAAAACCAACTTTTTCCAACGATTTTGTTCCCTAGTTATCGGAGTCAGTTCTAGTTTTCACAGAAGTTGGGTAGACCCGAAAAAAATGTGTACTACAAACTTTGAGTTCGATCGTATAAAATATTAGGGTGGCTCGCGAACACCTAAAAAGTTAGGGTGCCGGTCAAAGAGCCATATTGTTTTTCGTGTTTGCTTGTAGTTCCATGCCAATTTCCAATTTCTGCGAAAACTAGAACTATATGACCCGAAACAAAATATATTTCTTTATATCACCCACATTGTATAATGTGAAAGATAAAAACACATATTATCATTTAATTTATTATTTAATCTTTTTTATATTGAATGGTTAAACAACTGTATAGTTTATATACAGTTAAATTGTACAGGAAAACAATATTTATTTTTAAATATATGCACGCTCGATTTCTTTAATTATTGGGTGTTGCAAATTCGACAAAGCACCGACCAATTGAAAAATTGTTGAAGCCAAGTGAAAATATTCGTAGGGAATTCTTTCTAGAATCCGGAAACATTTCATTCGGTTATTTGCTCTTTCGACGTGGACCCGTGCTGCGGCAATTTTATATGTCTCACGGACTTCATCTGCTGAAAATTGTTGTTGAATTAAAAATGGTGGTATTACAGATGAAACACATGGCGGCAGATCATCTTTTATTAAAAAGCCTTTGTCAGCCATTATTTGATCACCAGGTAACAATTTTTCTTTTAAATCGCAATCATTAAATATTTTTTTGTCTGAAATTGAGCCTGGATATAATGAACTGACATATGTTATAACACCATTTGGTCGTTGTCATGTGCTTGTATGTGCTGTATTGTCTCTTCTGTAGTTCATTTAAATGCGGTCGGTCGGTCTGTATTTCCGTGCAATCAATAACTATGCGAGTATCTGGAAAATCCTTGAATGCTAATGGGAGACATTCCATGTTTTTTTCCTTAGATGGAATGTCCTTCATGAGCTGAACAAACAATATCTGATGAAGCGCAATTATCCAAGTTTCAGTTATATTTGTTATAGTCGCAGGCGAGCAACCAAATCGAACTGCCAGATCTTTAACTCTCAGATCCATTCTCAACTTCATTAAAGTAATGAGTAATTAATCTTCTTTCGTATATTTTACCACACTTTATTTAGATGATATTCTTGAATATCGAAATTAAGCATTAACTTTAATAAAGCGCTAAAAATGTTGGCGTTAGGCAAGCCAGTGAACGTCATCATAAGGTCATCTGAATATTTAATGAAGTCCAGTTTAAATCGTGTGTATTTATTTGTAAGTCGTTTTTCCAATTCTGATATTTCCGATTTTAGCAGCGAAACCTCAATTTCAGCTACTCTGTCGAAGTTAAAAACAACCGGCGGATTTGTTAAAAAAAAATTGTATAGCTCATTATATATATTTTTTTATGAATATTTGAGAAAAAAAAAGCTTTATTAATATTTGACGCATATTGATATAGAAACTCCATATCTAGTAAAACAACTACATTGACTGAACAGACATTTCATAATAGCTGAACGGACACTCAAATTTCGTCCGGAGTTCTAAGGCTAAGTATAAAACGTTTTTTTTATCCCTACTATTTTTTTTTATAATTAATTGTAACAATAGAAATCAAACAACAAAAAAAATTCGGGCAAATTCAACAACTATCAATATATAACGGTTATTCTGTTTTCCAAATGTTATATTATTAGACTGTCCCATTTTTCAGCGAATGTTAAGAATTCTCGCGCAACTTGGATTTTTTTAAAGCAAATTTATTTTAAAAAAATATAAAAAAAAATTAATTAAAATAAACGATTTTTAGCACGTGCTGCCCCAACATTTCTAAAAAGTTGCATTATAAGTGACACCAAAACACTAAATCATCAATAGCGACCCTATTTTTTTCCAATTTTCAAATGTAATAGCTTGTTTGAATGGTAATTATATTTTCTTCATCATTTAGCATAGCATCGGTTTGTAGTTTAATTTAAACATTAAGCTTTTTTTTGACTAAATTTTAAAAAAATCAAAATTTTAAAAAAAATCAATTATTTATTATTTAGTAAAAAATCAATCAATTATTTTAATTATGCAAAAATACAAGCAGCACAAGTGGTATTCCTATTTTTATTATAATTAATTACCTATCCTCAAATTAGAATTTTTTTCCAAGAAAAGCGCGATTATATTTTTTGTGAAACTTCTCTATTTTACAGACAATCTGCAATCATATTGTGGCAAAATTATATAGGAACACTAATCATTTAAGCATTTACAATTATATGGTGAAGACAAACATACATATTTGGAATATATTATCTGCAACCATATTATGGTTACAGTATATGGATGTGCAAAATATATTATGTTTGGAATATATTAGCTGTAATCATATTATGGTAAAATTTTATAGTAACGTCGAACATAGTATTTGGAATATATTATCTGCAACCATATTATTGTAAAAATATATGGTAAAGCCAAACATATAATGTTTGGAATATATTATCTGCAACCATATTATGGTTAAAATAAATATTAATATATAATGTTTTGAATATACTATCTATAACCAGCAGCGAACGGCCGTGCGAGCAAAAGCATGGTCTAGTATAACTGTTAGGTCTTGAGTTCGAACCTTGGCATCGGCGAGAAAAAATTGGTCACGTTATTTAATTATAATTGGACTCTAAAAATAATATTGAACTTAAGGCCGGGTGGTTCGAATTCCACCTTAAAAACTGTAGGTCCAGTTGGTTTGCTATGGGCCCAAAAGGGCCTATGATTGTATATTATAGTAAAATTATATGGTAATGCCAAGCATATAATGATTGAAATATGATATCTGCAACTATATTATGGTGAACATATATAGTTGTGTTAAACATATAATGTTTAGAATATATTACCTGCAATCATATTATGGTAAATTAAATTGTAATCCCAATCATATGATGTTTGCAGTATGTTATCTGCAACTATATTATGGTAAAAATATATTGCAATGTTAAACATATAATGTTTAGAATATATTATCTGTAACCATATTATGGTAAATTATATGGTAGCCTCAAGCATATAATGTTTGGAATATATTATCTGAAACCATAATATAATTAGAATATATGATAGTTTCGATCGTTTTTCCTTTAAAAATATAGTAGCTGCAAACATATTATGGTTAACATTTTCTAAACATATATATGGTTACTGCAGAATATGGTTGGATCAATCATTTCGCTCCGTATTATAAAAAATTTCACAATTTATCATGTCACCAGTTATAAATGTTCTAATTTTTGCTGGTCCGGTAATCGTACAAAAGATAATTAGTAGTCAGCATCTATTATATTGTGTGCATCTGTATAAAGCACGTATACTTTTTCAAGATATTAGTTCGTACTTTGACGATGTAAATTAATTGGTATTTGTATTGGCTATATTGTTCGGATCATCCATCATCATACACATTCTGAAGAAGAGTTAACACAACTTTACAATACTCCCCCTCCAGTGAATCCACAATTGAATTTGAGTACTAACCGGTACCTATTTTAATTTCACGGATTTACGACTTGATCCGTTCGGTTCGACGTTCGAAATACCATAGGCAGGCTTGAGCCGATCAACCGATACGTTATGTGATTTGCCGTTGCAGTCGATAATGAAACCTTTCCTAAGACTATCCTTTACCGAAAAGGGACCGTCATACGGTTGTTGTAAGGCAGTCTTTACACGGTCGGCTCTTTCAAAAACGTGCAAACAATCGTTCAGTTTATTCGGAATAAATGTTTGTGCGTTAGATGTAGATTGACGAGATTCGGTTGAATATAATTTAGTTATATATCTGAATCTGACTTTGCGTCTTCAAACATTTCACCCGGGATTTTCACACTCTGTCCAGCCCGATGACTGAAATCAGGCGGTGCTGTGAGAGAAGGAATTTAAAAGTTGTCTAAACGGACTATCGATTGAACTATTGATTGGAGTAGGTGTATCGACCATAGCGAAACGACCTACTGTTGTTGCGGCAGTTGTGGTGTTGATTAAACGTTTGGATTTAAGATCTGCAAGAATACCAAATTTTGCTAGAAAATCGGCTCCGATAATCGGTCTGTTTACCGCTACTATTACGAAGTTGTGAACAAAGTCTCTATGGAGGCCGAGAATCACAGTAACAAGCTTTGTTCCGAACGATCGGATCGGAAGACAGAAAGGCGTTGTCTTGTTTTCAAATCTTTTTGAAAAACTATTGGCGGGATAACGGATTAGTCCACTCCAGTGTGAATCAAAAAATTTAAATTATTTGTTGTATCCTTAATAAATAAGCGACGGGTTTGATTTAGAATCCCACTGTTAGCCCACTGTTAGGAATATGTCAGTTTGTCATATCGGGAGTTGTAATTGATGACGAAGAAGACGATAGTTTTCTTCGACATGGCTGTGTGCACTTGATGGCTTGATGGCCGAACTTACATAAAGTGGTACCAACATAATGATTTACGGAAATCGAATTTGTGATTGTTACTCCTAGAGTAAGAGCTTGATCTTTTGCCACTATCTTGCCTTGTTACAGAACGAGAATTTCGGTTGTCAACGTGAATGTTCGAAATCATATTCTTCGATTCATTTATTTGCATTTCATAATAGCCTGTCGATTCTCTGTGAATTGAGGATAGTGAACTGAAATTTTGCATTGCTTCCCATATCTTGTCAGCTGTTGACAACAAAACTTCAACTTCTCCTTCACTTTGAGCGATGTGAGCTATTTTAATAAGATGAAGCAGGCGCTCGAGCCAAAGCTTTTCGAAGAAATCCACTCCGAAATTAGCAGTTGTCCCAGCTAATTGTTTCCGACGATAGAAATCAGACGGCTTTCGATCGCCGATTTTTTCGTCCGAAATCAATTGCTTGATTCGTTTCTCGACACAGGTTAAATGATGTTGAATTAGTGTATCCTTTAAGTTTTGGTAACGACCATTCGCAGGCGGGTTTTCTAAGTTCATCATTCGCGACGAGTTTTCAGTGTTAGATACGTTTTAAGCTGAAGTCCCACTGGCTTTACCAACTGAGGCATCATCAAAGGTCTCATCTCTTGTATCGCTCATGACATTTTGTGTATGACGGTTCAAAAAAACTTTGATTTTTTTTTAATTATCTCAATTTATTTACATTTATTATAAGTAATTTATATTTATATTAAATATTAATTGACTGAGCAACTGATATTGCGTCTGGTCATGTCGCCAGTTATAAATGATTTTTGCTAGTTATCGTACCAAAGATATTCGGTAGCCAGCATCTATATTATTGTAGATCTGTATACAGCACGTATACATTTGCAAGATATAAGTTCGTACTTTATCGATGTAAATTAATTGGTATTGTATAAAATAATTTTCATGTAACAAAAAATGGTCCCAGGACACAGATTGATGCTTTAGTACCCGACTAAACGTGCACAGATCGACCCAAATTTTCGCACAGATTTAGTAACTTTCTATATGGTATTAGCAAATAATTTTATTTTCACACGTAAAGGTCACCTCAGCCGGGTCATAGTTTTAGCTATTTGGTACCAGACTATTCGTGCACTGATCGTCCGATTTAGTTCCCCAAAGGTTCCAGACTTATAGCAAAGATTACAACATATAGATCAGTCACGTATATGGGAAAAATAAAGCACAGTATGA
>JANTEX010223037.1:311-20255 GCA_024741295.1 Macrocera vittata
GGCGATTTCTTACAGATTTGACCACAAAAACGGACACTCTGCAACAGCTAGAAAATGATAGAGACAACAAATTCAAATGGGAACCGCGGCACACGAAGAATTGAGTTGTTGCAATCCTTTTGACTTAAAATTGTTTGGCAAGTTAAAGCAAATATTGCCAATACTTTTTCGCGGTTTTGTAGCTTGATACAGAAAGACGGTGATTATTTTAGTCGTTACCAAGGGATAGAGGTATTAAACCGAATAACGGTCGTGGAAACCGGTTAGATGTCATATTCTGTCGTATGGGCAATGCACGAACAATCACAGTGGACAACACAAGACAGTTTGTTGGAACGGAATTTGGAAATTTCTGCAAAGTGAAAAGAATCGTCTTGAATAACACGATTCCCTATTGGCTCCGACAAATCGGGAAGGTCGATCATTGTTGAAGCGGTTGAAGATCAGTTACGCATAATGCCGCGACTGAGAGAAATTTCTTCGGCTTTATCTAACCGCCACACCGCACACGGCGACGGGCAATACACCATCGAAGCTATGCTTGGGCAGAAACATTCGAGACAAGATCTCATCTGATTTCGTTATGACAGAACGATCGATTGCTCGGCAGAATCCTGAAAAAAAGGTATATGTAGAGGCGCGGCTAGATGACATGTTGTGCTTTCCTTGTTTTTTTCTTGAATTCTTTTCTAGGATTTTGGAATTAGTCGCATGTCCTGCGTGAGTTTTTGAGGCAGCCTGACTATCCAAACAGATGCTTATGTTTTCTATTTGTTTATGCAGGGGTGTATGATCCGAGTGGCATAGTTTTTGTGTCCATTACATAAATGACTATATTGCTTAATGATTTCTGTCCGAGGGGTATCCACTCGACAAAAATCTGTCCCAAAGAATTCTTCGGCAAAAATAATTCCTCGGAATTCCTCAGAATTCCTCGAGAATTCCTCGAGAATTTCTCAGAATTCCTCAAGAATTCCTCGGGAATTCCTCGAGAATTCCTCGGAATTTTTCAAGAATTTCTCGAGAATTCCTCGGGAATTCCTCAGAACTTGTGGGGATTCCTCAGAAAATTCCTCGAGAATCCCTCTAGAATTTCTCGAGAATTCCTCGGCATTCCTTGGGAATCCCTCAGAATTCCGCGGGAATTACTCAGAATTCCTCGGGAAGTTCTCAGAACTCCTCGGGAATTCGTCGAGAATTCCTCAGAATTCCCTGGGCATTCCTCAGAATTTCCCTGGAATTCCTCAGAATTCCTGGGGATTCCTCGAGAATTCCTGAGAATTCCTCGAGAATTCCTCGGTAATTCGTCAGAATTCCTCGGTAATTCCTCAGAATTCGTCGGGAATACCTCAGAATTTCTCGCGAATTCCTCGGAATTCCTCGGGAGTTGTCCCAGGAATGCCTCAAGTAGTTACCCGCTCGCTTCTGTCTCTCGTAAAATTATTTCCGTCCGTGTAACCAAATCATATTTTCCATTGTTTCACTTTGCAGGAGCTCGAAGACATCGAAGAGCAATGGCGTACCGAATCCAATGATTTAGTGGCCTTAGTCAGTCGACTGCAAGAGGAAAATCGTCGCTTTCAAAAGCAGCAAAGTCCGACGGCAGACGGTACAAGTATGGCAGCCTTACTGCCAAACACATCAAACCTTCTGCGAAACACCAAATGCGATGCGTCGCCAACGAATCTATCATCATCATCATCGACAAACAGCGATTTTCAGCTACTGCAACGATTGCGTTGTCAAATTGAAAAGCAACGAACCGAACTCAAAACCAAAGATAATGACTTGCAGACAAAAATTAGCGAAGTAGAAAATGTAATAGAAATAGATCAAGCGTGCCGACAGCCACCAACTTAATGCGAAATTGTTTTCTCTTTTAATTTCCAGTTTGGCGTTCAAGTGGAACGACTAACGAATGCTGGCCGTGAGTCACGTAAACGGCAAAAATTGCTGCAAGTTCAGGTGCGCACGTTAGTCGAAGAACGTGCCGATTTCTTGGCACAGCTACAGGATCAACATCGGGAAATAGTTTCGTTGCGTAAACGGCTCGGTATTACGGAAAAAGAGAATGAGGACTTGTCAAAGTGCCAAGAGGAAAACTCAAATTGTGCTCGTTTCTCAACGGCCGAACTAAAGGAAATCTTAAACGAACGAGATGATCTGAAGGTGATGGTAAGCGAACTACAAGAGGAGCTAAAACTGTACAAACCGCCTGATACCGATGTGAATAAAGTTGAAAAGTAAGTATGGCAGCAGTACGAGTTTTTTCTCGCCGCATCCCGACTAATTGCGTATATATTTATAACGAAAGAACATTTGTAGGCATTCTGATGAAGATCCTCCTGTGCAGGGCCCGTTACCGTACGAACCTGACGACGCCCCATGGAAAAAGAATACCGGCGAATCCGGCATCAGAAAATTGTACGTGTACTGGTTGCGCCTTGTATTTAAGGGGGTGCATAGATTTTTGTGTGCATTGGGTTTCATTTTCGGCTTATTATTCTTAATAGCTTTCGTAAATTGTTTCTGGAGCCGGGCACAACGTCTTTTTCTCGTCGATCATTATCGTCGCTATCTAAAATGGCTCTCTCTACTAGTCCTGGTGGCGACAATTACTGAATCAACGACGGCAACGTCATCGTCGTTGGCCACAGATCATTCGGTTGACGCACTACGTTCATCGCTTCCACGGTATTTAATTGATGCTGCAACAGGTAACATAGATATTTGGTTTATTAAGTAGCCTCTATAATATATTATAGCAATTCAAATCCATACGCATTCACAAACATACACAAACAATAATTTCTACATTTACGTGTAGCTCAAAGATTTTGGGTGAACATATTTATTAGATATGAATAATCGTATCGATTTTGCGATGTTATGGTTTTTGGTTTGATAAAAAGAAGATAGCCATTGACGTTATTAAAGTGGTATTGAGCGAATTATGGCTGTTAGAGCTAATTTTACGGAAAAACAAAAGTTTTACAATAAAAAAGAAGAAAAAATGTAGTTGCGATCAAGCAGTAGATTGTAGTGTTTGTAGAGAGTTATCAACATTGAAATATTGGACCATTATTATTCATTATAAGGTATTATATCGATAAACGATCTGTCGTTTGATTATTATTCGTTTGGCTGTATTATTTGTAAATCAATTTTCTTTGTGCGTTTATTTAGTTTATTGTCAGTTTAAATTTGCACTTGTTGTTAGCATGGTTTTTGTTCCTAATGCGTATCACAAATCTGCAGGAACGATAGTGTCAAATGATCGGTCATTTGGCATGCGGTTACATCAAATTGAACTTAATTTCATTTATCAATTGTAATATGATGGCGAGGGTATTGTTCCAATAGGTGAATACGTTTGCTTTTTGTGAGTTCTGAATTAAGACAGACTTTTATTCATTCATATAGTTATGTTGATCCCCGTTAGTGACTGCGCCAGAAAAACCTTCGATTAAAACACAGGGTTTTTCAGATGAGTTTTATTTTATTTAGAACTTCTTCTGTTGTATGCCACTTTTTGGTAGGTAGGGGTTCTAAGCCCTAAAGTAGACATAACTTAATTCTTTTGTGGGACGAAGTTATTAATTTTTCAATTCGAGTCGAACTCGAATTCCGGAGTTACTACCGGCCCGATCCATCTGAAATGCCGTTGTTGCTGATAAAAACACCATTAGTTCCTGATTGCCGTTCACAATTTATTCTTAATACGAACTTATTGTAATTTTGTTACACGCTTACTTTGCTTTTCTACGTCCCGTTTTCGACTGACTTTTTAATTTGTTCCGCAAGATCCTGGTGATCTTGCGGCTCTCTCTCAAAATCTTTTATAATTTTTTTCTCTCATTATCCTTTTTTTTGTGATGGCCAATCGCGTTGCTTACTTTACCGCGCTGTACCAACCCCTTTTCATTTACGCACTTCGTGTTGCGTCTCTCGCCCATCCTTTTCCCACGCATGCATCATGCAATTTGCCTACTAATATGCGCCCTAATGCATGCGTAAGATAGCCGGGTGTTTGCATATGGTGCTTTATTTAATATTTTTCTTTGTTCGACTCTGGTTTGTTTTCTTAGGATAATTGTACAATGTATTACAAAATTAAAATCTTTTGGATTGTTTATTGCTCTGCAATAAACACTTCCTTTCGATTTCATTTTACCACACTTGTACAATTTCCGTTTATAGAAACCAAAGTCGAATATATTAAGATTATTCATCGGCAAACCCTTTGTCTGCTTTGAAGCACCATATGTTGGCCACCCAAGCATTCCCTTTGTCTCATTTAATTTCATGCATAAGCCGTGCATTATTTAGCTTGTTGTTATACGTTATACTATTCTTAAATAATTATCAAAGCTCTAGGGCTGGCAAACCGATATTAGTGTTTTAGGGCTGGCACACCAGCACTCCACAGCCTCCCCCCTTAACTGAAAGATTTTATGAGGGATTCAAGGAATACCTTGTAAAATCTTTACCCAAAAGAAGGCTGTGTCCGCGATTGGCCCTAATTTCATTTGACAAGTTCCGTTTTATATCATTTTTACTTATTTTTATTAGTCGGTCGTCGCACCTATTTTTTTTTTAAATTATCAACCTTCACCGTAAGCAATGAACATTATTATTTAATCTTTCTTCTTATTTTCTAACATGCATTAATTAAAAATTTTCCAACTGTTCATTATTGTTAGACTCCCTTTTTTTTTTAAAAATTTTGATTGATATCTACTTTTTCTATGTGTTAACCTTAACCTTATTATGTTTTTTTTTTTTCAAAAAAAAAATTTCCAACCTTGATCCCATCATGCATTCGGCTTACAATACAAAAAGGTTGTGTGTTCTTTCAATCTGATAAAATTTTGTACCTTACTCTATCATGCGCTTTGCTTATCAATAAAAAATCTTATCTACTTTTTTTTCCTAAACTTTTTGTCTTAATTTTACCATGCACACCTTTAATAAATTTGATACTGTTTTTCGTCTTCTTTTACCTGAGCAATGTTGCTCTCATTACCTGCTACATCGCCCAACCTGCGATGGTGAGTTGCTCCTATGTGAATTGATGCGAGTTTTGGTCAAACATTGGAAAATCTTGCCGTCGTGGCCCGTTTTCGATTCTGCTTTTCGGGTTTGCGTTGTGTGGTTTTGGTGCACTCTATCTTGTTCTCGCGCGGCCTTGTACGTGCCGTTTCTGCTACCTGTTCGCGTTTACGTCAGCCGGTTTGTTCCGCACGTTTATTTTTCAATAAAAGTTTTTATTTGCTTTTCACTATTTTTTTTTTTTTTTACTTTTCTTTTGTTTTCTGTAATCGTCTTTCTTTTCTCACTTTCGTCTACTTTAGTTTCCTCTTCTTACTGTATTTTTGTTTATTTCGCGCCTCCTACTCCTAATATCCCCTGCTATATTTCGTTTGCTCGTTTCCATGTATAATGGCCGTCCGCTGCTCGTCATTCTGCCACTATACGACTTAGAGCCACTGCTCATCCGCTTCTGTGCCGCCCATTGGAGCCGCTAATTCATCCGCTCTACCACTCTGCTTTCCCCGACCTTTCTCGACTTCCCTTTTATGTTGACCAAAAACTCTCTCAATTCGATTTCCCTCCGCTCCTGATGATCATACTTTATTTGTATTAATTTTCCTCACTCTACGTTTTTTTCCATCCTTTTAAACTCATATTACCAAAAGTTTTTGTGTAATATGTCACTTTTTTTTTTTAACACTCATATGCACAAATAGTTCTTTGTGATATCTAACTTCTTTCCATGTTCTATCGTTTTTTTTTTTTTTACTTTTACATATTCTTTTCCTTAAATTTGCTACAACAATACAAAAAATTCAAACATACATTTTTTTTTCATTTTACTCTTAATTGTTCTCGTCTTCTTCTTACACATCGATATTTTTCTTAGTAGTATTAGTTGGTTAATCTCATTACTCTTTTTATTGTTAATAACATTCAGACATTCGTTGTTAATCTATCTACAACGCTGGGTTACTTTCTTATTTATTATATATTATATTCATATTTCGTCTGTACATACGCTTTCACACCTCCATCTCTTCAATGATGTTAAATCTATTTCCATGTTAGTTTATTTTTAATATTTTTTTTTTTTGTTAAACTACATTTCAAACACTATTCTCTAAATACGTTTGCTCATACATGTATACAATATATTTCATGTTAGCAATTGACACTTCAATTTCACAACTCCACACCATGCTTCATGCATCCATGCCTCCCCATCTCTTTTCTCCATTTCCAATACCTCCTCAATTAACAACTCTCTTGATTAAATTTAATTTTATTAATTAACGTTCCCAAAAACTATTTCATTAAGCCAAAATTCCCATTTTACTCGACAATAAACTATTATCCAAATTTGATCAATTTTTAAACAAATCTTTATTCTTCGCCGAAGAACGAAACTAGCCTTTTTTTTTTTTCTTACCGCGATAATCCGTGGCTCGTCCCGTTCGTCCCACTGGCTGGGGTGGCATTCTTGGTTCAATCCCTAATCCCCAATTTCCCTAAAAAAATTTCCACTTGTTGTGTTTGAATTTATTTCCCCTGATTATGATTCCATTTTTTAATTCAAAAAACGATAATTTACGCTTCATCTACCCAGTTATTGGCCCCCCTCATGATTCTTTCCACACTACTAGTGCTTGCTGACTGCCTCAATAATTCTAACTGCTCATTCCTCCATAATTCTACTGCATCCTTTGTTATTTCCAAACTCCTATACTTCCCCTAGTCCAACCCATCATTACTCCCCTCAGCCCTTCTTTCCAATCTATTCATTTGATACTTTAAATCGCCTATTTTAAATGTTGCTTCTTTAATTTTCTTTACGTGAGACCAGCTATTAATATTTGCTACTGACCCCATGATTATTATTATTTTTTTTCGAACAATTCTACTGTGTGTGTTTATCTTACTTAGTTGGCTGCAGATAATCTAAAAAAAATAAAAAATGAAACAAATAATAAAACCACCACCAATACCAATAATAATAATTTCGGACTTCCACCCATCTATCCATACTTCCGTACTCATATATATAATCGCACCCGCATGCACTCCCTCTTTTCTTAAAAAAATAAAAAATAAAATAAAAATACAAATATTAGCCGGCTTATGGCCACACAGAGCGGGTAGTTTTATTCCTTTTTGGAATTGCTGGTCCCGGTTCTTCTTGTCCTTCCACTTCATTCACATTTTCCCTCTCAATTTCCCCATCCACAGTGCCACCTGAAACATGATCACCATCAGTCCCACTTTCATACAACATTTTCTTTCCTTTTCCAATTACCCCTGACTTCCTTATCCTTCTAATTACCAACCACGCAACAATACAACCCACTACAATTGCAACAGCCAACATTCCCGCCGAGATTTTCCAAATATCACTTCTGATCCTTCTTGGTGCCCATTGATTCCTCAATTCACTCTCTAAAAATCGCACTCTGTCAATCCCTACACTAATCGACTGCAATTTGTCTTTTTGCCCAAGATTGATTATGTTTGGCGTGACGATATTTTCAATATGGAATTCCTCCAATTGTAATGCCCTGTTCAGTGTTTCGTTCATATCCATCTTTAATCTGGCAGCCGGTATTATCTCCCTCATTCTTTCAGTTTCCGTTGTTTTGAAACCCCTGATAATGACGTTGTCGGTTTTAATTTGACAATTTGGTTCCATTGAAATCACCCCCGTACCCTTTAGAATTCTTGTTTCCAATATTTGTGGACATTTAATATATACATTTTCCTCTTTAGGAAACGTATATATGTAAGTGTTGGTTTGCCGTAATTTGATCCACAATTCACTAGTTAAATTGCTTACTCGTTCATTACATGTTTCGGTTGCGTTTGACATTCTCAACATATTTATCTCACAGTTCTTTGTACTAAAGGCCGCCATTATTGGCGTTGTCTGTTTACATGCCAACTTGCGTCCATCTATATGGTGGCAATTGTCCAATTCGTCCGCAGCAATAGACACGTACTTTTCTTTAAACGAGTCCAAAGCAACAAATTCGTGTGCTGGTACTACGTACCCGAACAAATTGTCTTTTATTCGGTATGGCAAAGAACTGACCTTGTACAGTAAATACTCAGTGGTAGACACCAAAGGTAGTGTGAAACTTATTATTAGCTGATTTTGTACTATTCTTGCCTCGGGAGATGAAATGGCATAGAATGTCGCTAACGTATCTGTCTTCGGTTCCAACGGAAAGTCCAAATCCCTGGCGGTCACTTCCCTTCGGATATTTATTAACTCTTCCAAAAACATTTGCGGTGGTATTAGCGACGGAGAATTTGGAGACTTCTGTCCCACTGCAACTGCCTCCAAAAATTGCCGCTGCTTATTTTGATATCCCATAATTAGCAACGTGACATACGCCGTCATATCCTGGATTTGAGTCTTTAGCTTCATAATGACCGTTGGTATGTAACTTGCCCTAATCGAGTCCACCGATTCCCTTACGATATCTATCTGCCTTGCCAACATTTTCGTTTGATTTATACGGATTTCTTCACTCCCTCCCATTAAATTAGCCAGTGATTGTATTAATGAAGTATGTTCTTCGTCTATTCGGTCCCTGAGTTCATTTTGAGCATGTAAGTTTTTAAATTCGTCTAAGTACTTTGTTGCGTCACTTTCATCTAGCGTGCCAAATAGTGCCTTGCTTACACTGCCTATAATGTTCAACAACGCGCGTTTTTGCCTCCCATTTCCCAGGAACCATTTAACGTTATACTCATCCATCTCTTTTACTAATATTCCGATCTGTTCCAGTATGGGACCACAACTAACATCCAAACCCGGTGCATTAATCGGCCGCTCTATCAATTCCCTACACACATCCATCATCCTCCCTACCATTGTTTTCAAGTGCCCATATTCCTCCTGATAAATTGTTAAATTTAAGTATGTAATTAATCTCCATTCCTCATGATACAATTGTATTCTTCCCACCTCTTCAAAATACAAACCCGCCTGTGAATTTATCTTTCGAACCTCGAATGCCGACCGGTTGGTTTGCCTTCCCACGACCAGGCTTGCCAACATCATCACCAAAACTCTGTAATTATTGAAAAGAAAGAACCCCTCTTATTTACTAAAAAAAAATTTTAAACTATTCTTATTTCTATAAATTTATATACAACACTATCACACTTATCATGATTTTTATGCAGACTTCAATAAATTGTTATGGTATACTTTTCTTTTTCCCTTAACTAAAATGGCTGTATTGACATTACTTGGAATGTCGATTACCTCATATGGTCCCACAAATAAACTTTTCAGCTTCCTTCCCACTCCCGCTGACGCCATGTTTTCTAATAACACCCTCTGTCCCACACTAAATCTCCTACTAACGACACCTTGATCATAACTTTCTTTTGACCTTTTCTTGTTCTTAATTTGGCTTTCCCTTGCTATCTCGTGGGACCTTTGTAATCGATATCGCAACTCATATACATAATTGTCATAATTATATACCACCTGGGGCTTGTTTTTCAGCGTGCCCGGGATATCCGATTTAAACCCATACAGTAACTCGTATGGTGAATACCCAGTGGCCGAATGTGGTGTCGTATTAAATACATAGACACCATACGGCATCACCTCATCCCAATTATTTAGCTCCTCATTAACATAACCTCTTAAAAATTCCTTAAACGTTCGATGTGTGCGCTCTAAGGCCCCATTTGTTTCTGGGTGATATGGGGTTGCTAACTGCCTCTTTACTCCTATCAACTTACACACATTTTTAAAGAGTTCCGAAACGAAATTGGTGCCATTATCCGTTAATATGGACTTAGGCGACGAATGCTTTAACAGAATATGTTTCACGAATGCTCGTGCAACCGTAATAGCCTCCTGATTTTCCAAGGGTATTGCATCCACATATTTTGTTAAATCATCCTGGAACGTCAGTAAATACTTGTAGCCATTCACCGTTTCCGGTAAAGGTCCGACGATATCCAATGCAACTTTTTCAAAAGGCCTTCTGGCCGTCGTTGTGATCTCCATTGGCATTTTGGTCTTTACCATATACTTATTCTTTTTACACATTTCACAATTATTCACAACCTGTTTGACTCTTTCTCTTATATTTGAAAATTCATACCTCTGCCTGATTTTGTTTTCTAAACGATTTATACCAACGTGACCCCCAACCTTACTTGAATGTAATCTTTCTATTAATCCCTTAATTATCTCATCATTTTCTAACTTAAGTTTATCTTGTATATACATGATTACATCAATCTCACTGTCTTCGAAACAATTTTCAATCACCCTCTTCACGCCTTCATAATCCAGATTTTCAAACTCATTCTCATTCTTGAACATACCAATTTCCTTCAAACCCAATTCCTCTAACATTTCTCTTAGAATTGACATAGTTACAAACAGATCATCCATTTTTATGTCAAGTGTGACGTCATCCTTCACAATCAAATAAAATTCCGTCCCTCTTTTCCCTACACGTTTAATAACGTTGCCAATTCGACATTCATTTTCATTCCATTCCTCAGACCCCCAAATAACAGTTGCGCTTGGATTGATCACTCTCATCCTATTCTTTATGATCAGTTTCCGGTCATAATGTCTTATCTCAAATAAATGTTCCGCTACTTTTTCACGCACCCCCATACTCCCTGTTTCGAGTCCCTCTGATTCTACGATTAACTCCTCATTCACGCCTCGGCCCTCGATTTCGCCAGCCTCACCTTCCCCTAAATCTTCCATCCTTTCTTCTTCTACATCCCGTCCCTTGTTCGCTTGTTCGTTACTAAAATTTCCCTGCTCAGAACGTTCGTTTTCCTTTGCCATAGCCCTGGTAACTACCATAATCCCCCCAATATCCGGCAATATTCTGCTCAATGCGTCGGCATTCTTATTTAATTTCCCCTTTTTGTAAACCACCTCATACTGATACTCTTCTAATTTAATTCGCCATCTCAGCAGCCGGGATGAAGGATCCTTTAACCCGAAAATCCATGTTAACGGTTGATGATCCGTTACAATTTTGAACTTTCGTCCCCAAAGATAAGGTCTAAACTGCTGGATTCCCCATACAATGCCCAACATTTCTTGTTCGGTAGTTGTATACCGGCTCTCGGCACCGATCATGGTTCGGCTCGCGTACGCGACCGGTAAGTCCTGCCCAATGGGTCCCTGAGATAATACCGCGCCCAGAGCGAAAGTACTGGCGTCCGTTGTTACCACAAATTCCCTTGCAAAGTCCGGATACTGCAATATTGGTTGATGAGTCAAGACATTCTTAAATTTTTCAAAAGCCTCCTGACTATCATTCCCCCACGTGAATCGACCTCCCTTTCGTAACTGTTTCGTTAATGGCTTCGCCATATCAGCAAATCCCGGTATAAATCGCCGGTAGTACCCAACCAGACCCAGAAATGATTTTATTTCGCGGACCGTTTTTGGACTAGGAAAATTCGCTACACACTCCGTTTTTGCCGGATCCGGTCGAATTCCTTCTGCCGTAATCAAATGTCCCAGATATACAACCTCAGTCCGCAGCAGCTTGCACTTTTCCGATTGCAATTTCAATCCATAATCTCGCAGGCGCCCAAACACCCGTTCGAGTCTATTATTATGCTCTTCTAAATTTCGACCGTACACTACAATGTCGTCCAAATAGACGAAACATTCCTTGCCCAGCATGCCATCTAGAACCCAATTCATTAGGCGCTGGAAAGTCCTCCCACTATTCATCAGCCCCATTGGTACCCTGACGTATTCGAAATGTCCCGCCCCAGTACTGAAAGCCGTTTTTTCGCGATCAGATTCCCGTACCAATAATTGATGATACCCACTCGCCAAATCCAACACCGAGAAAAAAATCGCACCCCCCAACTGATCCAGAATATCATTTATGATAGGTATTGGATAACTGTCAGCTACGGAAACCTCGTTTAACTTTCTGTAATCTACAACCAACCTCCACTTCTTTTCGCCACTTTCAGACTTCTTGGCCACCAAAATAGTTGGGAAATTATACGGACTGTTACTTGGACGAATTATGCCGCTATCTAGCATTTCATTAATTTTTTCATCCATTATTTTCTTTTGAGCATGTGGCAATCGATATTGTCTTACATATATCGGCCTATTACTTGTTATTGGAATTTCATGCGCAACTACTGCAGTACAACCCAACTTTTCATTTTTCAAATGAAATACGTCACTATTACGCACGCATATATCCTTCATCAATTCACTCTCTGTTTCATTCAGGTGTTCTAATCGTATCTCATCAAATATCCTCCGCATTCCTTGCTCATTCTTATCTACCTCATTAAAAGTAAATATGTCATACTCACGCATTTTTTTAATTTTAACTTTCAAACGATCAATTTCACTACAATCATTCCTAATATTTATTACATTTAATAGACACATACCATTTCTATCCGTTGCTATCAAACCTGCATTCACTATAATACCCGTGCTAATCTCTTGTTCCTCGCAGATATACTCCTCTTTCGATTCAAATTTAAACCTTAGCATTTTTTCTGTCAATCCCGATATCCAAATACTTCCCTTTCTTAAGCTCACATAAATATCATTTCCCTCGTTAATCACTTCTATCTCGAAAGTATCCTGTATCGGATCTGAATCCGAATTTATCTCCTCCCCTAGTGACTTCACTTCACTTGAACAATCGACTACATTTCCACTTATAATTCCTGACAATTCATTGTCCTTTACCTGCTCTAAATCTGATACTTTATCAATTTCCGGCGACCTATCGCCTTCAAATATTCCATTTTCTGACACCTTGTCAGCCACAATCTCGAAACTATCTTCATCCCTTAAATCCACCCGATTGTTCAAAACCTCATTATTATCACTAGACTCCGAAATATTATCTTCGAATCCACCTTCCTCTATGTAAATACCATCTGTGATCCCTAAAGGACGTTGCATTCCCGCCGGTTTCTGTTTGATACCCCAACTAATTTTTCCGAATATTATCCGCGTAGATGCCTCTCTTAACATCGACATCATACTTCTCCTTGACACTACAGATGACGGTTTACTATCACTAGCAACTCTCGTTGAAAACCCCGAATTTGCCCCTTCTAAACTCATGTTGATACGATTCTCTAATGGACTGAATTCATTACAATAACCTTTAGATTTATTCTCTTTTACTTCGGACATCTCAGTGCCCCCCATTTTATACGCTGGTACCTTACCAGTTTCCTCACTAAACTCTGACACCTGGTCAGCCTTATTCCCAAAAACTCCTGATACTCGATCAGCCTTATCCTTCAAAACTTCTGACAATCTGTCAGTTTCGACTACACTTCCTCCTAAACTCTCAAGGTTACTCTCAATTTTCTCAGTCTCATTATTTTCTCGGCTCACACTCTCAGATTCAGTTATGCTACTATTCACACTCACAACCTCATTTATATTTTCTGATTCAGCGACATTTCCTTGGTTTTCAATTAAACGTTGTTCCCTCCTGGTTCCCTTCACATCCAACACGTTGATGGCTACGTTATGCCCATCCTTCGTCACACCCTTTATAATCATTAACTCGTTCACTAACCTCTTGTTCATATTTTTCAATTCAGATATACATTCACTCATATTCTCTAACTTGTCTTTAACATAACCGTCCCTTATATCCACCTTATGCTCAATAACATCACATCGATTACCCATTTTGTTATCCAGATTTTTTGCCGAGTTGTTCATGACAAATTTCAATTCATTTTCTAACCTTTTGCCCTCGATTCTCAGTTCGTTCCGTATGTCTGCCATTTCGACCCGTTCCACACACCCTGCTTTAACCCGATCGCACCCAATTATCTCGGATTCACTTAAATCCGTGTCACCTATTCCCGAAAATGACAATTTCAATTGAAATTCCCCGACCCTAAATCTTAATTTACGTTCTTTACAAAGTATATCCGCATTATAATTAATTAGAAAATCCATACCCAAAATACCGACGCAATCCAGCTCGATATCATCTTGCACTAAATGGAACACGTGATCTACCTGCATACCCCCTGTACGAAAATTTACACTCACAGTACCAATTGTTTCCACAAACCCTTTAGTGAGGCCCCTAATTTTGATAGCATTCTTCCGATTTACTCGAATTCCCCGTACCATATGACCTATCTTTATTATACTTATTGCCGCACCTGTATCTACTAATAAACCTCCCCTGCCACCATGTATGCAATCCATTTCCACAATTATCAAATTATCTCTCCTATTACTGCTTCCATTAATCACGTGTTCCCGTTGGGCGACATTTATGTCACTTACTATTCGATGACTACAGCACCCACTCCCGTAGTCATCCATTCCTCGTTTTTTGGTTTGTCATTTTCCGACAAAACTCTCACACTATTGTTTATCCCACTTGGACCCGCCTGTGCGTCCACATTTCGGGGCCTAAACGGATTTCTTGGATTCCCGACTGTTCCCGTGTTTTCGCGACTACCATTGGCCGTAGCATTCTGACCAAAGTTAACTCCCTGTGCTCCTGGTGAACCTCCTGCTTCACCCCCTTCTACTCGAGCGTAGCATTGAGCGGTCACGTGACCCACTCGGCCGCATCGGAAACATTTTAACTCACTGCGATTTGAACCGCCACTAAATCCTCCTCCGCCTGAACCCCGTACGTTCTGTGGGCAATTTGTGCTTATGTGTCCCCTCCCTTGACACTTAAAACAGGTTATACCACTCCGATTCCCAAACGAACCATCCCGAGGCGCAATATTTCCCCCGCTAACGCGATCCCTTCCTAAATAGACCTCCTCGTCCAATGCACCCTGGACAGCCTCCGTAAGAGACCCATAGTTCCTAGCTTTTATAAGCATGCGGAGGGATCCCTTTAAACCATCCTGAAAAGCCCGTAATGCAGATCTCTCGTGCATTAAAGCAAAATGAGTTGCGGCACCCTGCCCGTCAACTAATATCTCCCTACTAGCCTTATTCATCTGGTGCATTAGTGTGTCGACACGATCAGCGTATGCCCTTACTTTTTCGCCATCCTGCTGTCGCAGTCCCATCAATTCCGATTGTATTATCGATAACGATCGTCTCTCCTCAAACTTATCCCTAGCGGCCTCTTTGTACGTGTTCCATTCGTCACAAGCCGCGTCGTCGTACAAAGTGTACGCTCTACCCTCTAATTTCATTCCAAATCTCAGATTAAAGTCATCCCGGCCTTCCTCATTTAGCGTATCATAAAGAAGATCCCCATATCTGATAAACCTAGCCAACTGATCCTTATCTCCATTAAACGTTGGCAAGTGTTTGTCAAATGTTTTAAAATCGAAGTTAGACTCCCCCATTTCTACCGCGAAACTATTTAATTCAGATAGCAACGATTTTTTTATTAACTTTACCCGATCCTCTACAGGCTTCTCTTCACCTTCACCCTCACTTCCTTGACCCCTAAAAACCAGTCGTCGAGCCTTTACCCAACTAGGAGTGTAAATATCCCTCTTTTCTACACTCGCAGACTTTGACTGGTAACGCTTGCCACACCTAAGCATTTATTCCCTCATATATGTGGATGGTTTTATTTTAAGAAACGATTCGCTTATAAAAGTTTTGATTTAATTACCCAAACACATATTATATTATCTATAGTCACATACATATATACCTAGAAAAAGTCGACTATGCCTAAAAAAAAAAAAAATGGTACATTCACAATTATAGCATACAAGATACTGATTTTTTTTTTTTTACACCCAGTATTTCAAATCGACTTATACTAATACAAGGCTTTGTTCATATCATTCCGCTATTATCATTTTACTTTACAAATTCAGTTACAGTCTCATTTGCTCGATTAATTTTCTTCCAGACATTAACATTTCCCAAATTCACACACAATTATACAAAACACATGATTGCCAGGTTACCTTGAAATACTATATACCACATATATATGTAGGTACATGTATTTTCAATCTTTTGATCTTACACGTCTCTCTTGATAATATATGTGTGTGTTTTTTTTTTCTTTTTTTTTTCTCATGAATTCGTTATTCACATTCATACATTTATAATTCTCCCAATTTTCTAATGACTGTAATCACACATACACTTCTAGCGCCTCAATTATTATATATATGTATACCAAATTATCTATACACTCTCGTCTTCCTTATTCTAAACCATACATTTGTCGCATAAGGCCAATCATATCTTCATCATCACACATCTCTTTTAATAATTCATCTAATTTGTTGTTTCTTTTGTTTTGTTTCATTAATTTCAATAACTCTTCAAATTTCTTTTCATCCTCTTTTGTCATTTCCATCCACTCTTCAGATTCTTCTTTTTTTTGTTTATCCATGATTGCATGCGATATCAAAAAAAAATAATAACTTTGTGTTTTTTATTTGGTTACACACATACAACATACAATTCCATTCCAATGGGTATTTTTATTCAACCGCCAAGCTTATCGAATTTGCCACGTATTACATATATGTGTGAGTGCGTGTTTCTTAGCCTCTTGGTTTACTTAATTTTGTTACAGTGGAATTGTTATCGTTTTTTTTTTTTACATACATTCAAGGTTCATTCTCCCATACATGAGTTTTATCCATATATATATATATATATATATTTGCGCATTTATAAAATAGAACCAGAAAAAAAATTTGTAGTTACCCAATTTATTCCAATCCATTCAATTTTCTTACAAAATATTTTAGTTCTTTGGCTTCATTACATGCTTTCTCTTGTTTTTTTTTTTTATTTATTTTCGTTAATTTTCACGTCTAGTTCATAAATTTCAAATTCTTTTGCAATTTCAGTCAGTTTGCTGATATACGTATGCTGCTATTTAAATACTAATACATTTCGCACACTCTCATATACATACATGATTCGGTATTTTTTCCTATTTCTCAATTCTCAATCGCATACATAACTGAACAATATTAATTTCCACGAACATGAACCTGCCTTTATTTACGCTGTTTATTATTGCCTTTTCTAATGAGTTCTATTCTTCCATACACATCTGATCTACACTCAATCAACCCACACATATGTAATTACCATATAAATATATATATATTATATACAATTATCAATCGGTAATCTATCCTGAATTCTATTTTTCTTACGTTACTTTATTTATTTAATTTTGTACAATTTGTAAATAGAATACACATATTGCACCTATATATATATATATTTATCGCTATTTACTACCACAATCACCACACAACATTTCCAACTCAATATTTAAATTTATATTTATAAATAGTAAAAGACTTACGTGGGCCTCCACATACTGCTATGCCGGCCAAACTGTGTTGAGTTGTCCCGCTTACCGATGTCTCGTTCCACTTTTATTTTAAATCGCGCGCCCGAATTTGTTTTTATTATTTTTTTTTTTACACACATTGCTCTACGCGAGCAACCTTCAAGCCTTTATATATATGTATATATTTCTTTTCCTTTTGCTTGGTGTTTTTTTTTTCTTTGGTAAAATTATGCACTTGTATTCACTTTCACTTCATTTTTTTTTTCTTTTGACCATCAGCGTTTATTGGTTTCTGCTCCTGGTCGTAGCGGGTTAATTATACCAATATATAAATTTTTTTTTTTTTTTCTGACTTAGTCAGCAGCCTCTCCTCGGTCCCCACAAGGGATGCCACTGTTGTATGCCACTTGTTGGTAGGTAGGGGTTCTAAGCCCTAAAGTAGACACAACTTAATTCTTTTGTGGGACGAAGTTATTAATTTTACAATTCGAGTCGAACTCGAATTCCGGAGTTACTACCGGCCCGATCCATCTGAAAATGCCGTTGTTGCTGATGAAAACACCATTAGTTCCTCATTGCCGTTCACAATTTATTCTTAATACGAACTTATTGTAATTTTGTTACACGCTTACTTTGCTTTTCTACGTCCCGTTTTCGACTGACTTTTTAATTTGTTCCGCAAGATCCTGGTGATCTTGCGGCTCTCTCTCAAAATCTTTTATAATTTTTTTCTCTCATTATCCTTTTTTTTGTGATGGCCAATCGCGTTGCTTACTTTACCGCGCTGTACCAACCCCTTTTCATTTACGCACTTCGTGTTGCGTCTCTCGCCCATCCTTTTCCCACGCATGCATCATGCAATTTGCCTACTAATATGCGCCCTAATGCATGCGTAAGATAGCCGGGTGTTTGCATATGGTGCTTTATTTAATATTTTTCTTTGTTCGACTCTGGTTTGTTTTCTTAGGATAATTGTACAATGTATTACAAAATTAAAATCTTTTGGATTGTTTATTGCTCTGCAATAAACACTTCCTTTCGATTTCATTTTACCACACTTGTACAATTTCCGTTTATAGAAACCAAAGTCGAATATATTAAGATTATTCATCGGCAAACCCTTTGTCTGCTTTGAAGCACCATATGTTGGCCACCCAAGCATTCCCTTTGTCTCATTTAATTTCATGCATAAGCCGTGCATTATTTAGCTTGTTGTTATACGTTATACTATTCTTAAATAATTATCAAAGCTCTAGGGCTGGCAAACCGATATTAGTGTTTTAGGGCTGGCACACCAGCACTCCACAGTGCGAAACCCAAAATTTGAGCCCGATCCGACAAAAGGTTAGGGTGCCTCTCAAACACCTATATTGAAAAAAAGACGACTTTTGTTAGATTTTTTTTCCTAATTATCAGATTCGATTCTGGTTTTCATAGAAGTTTTGGAGACATAAAAAAAAGCGTAACCCAAAATTTGAGCTAGATCGGACAAAAACTTAGGGTGGCTCTCAAACACCTGTATTAAAAAAAACCAATTTTTTTACGATTTTTTTTTCCCAATTTTTGGATTTGATTATAGTTTTCACAAAAGTTGTAGCGACCTAAAAAAATGCGCAACCCAAAATTTGAGCCCAGTCGAACAAAAACTTAGAGTGGCTCTCGAAAACCTATTTAGAAAATTAGGGAGCCAACAAAGAGCAATATTGGAAACGTAGATATCGTCTTTTCCACCATATTTTCTTGTATGAGTAACCGGTTTCGCCAATCAAAGCATCTTCCAGACTAGATCGACTTCTTGTTTCCGAAAATTATTATATTCAGCTCACGAGGAGTATATGAAGGTACCAATTTGTCAGCAAATAATTCCAGCCAGGATGAATCATGTATTGGGGTATGCACTCCAAGTCCTCTATATTTTTACCCATATTCCACCATGTGGTGAGAGAAGATTGCCCCGATAATGGCGAGCAAAAATTTCTCCACCCCATCTTTTCTTTCTTGATAGAAGTCTGTTTAGCTCGCCGCCTTGCATACGATAATCCATAAAGTGTGCTATATTGCCAGTTCTACGAAATAACCTATATGCTCGACCCTTATCGGCATATTGTTGCGAACATTCAGCATCCCACCAATCCCTGCTTTTATTTCTCCGAATTGGTCCTTGTGTATTGTTAGGCCTGGGCTGAGCTGTTTTGGCCGAATCTACTACAATACAAACAAATGTATCGTATCTGCGCAATACGGTGTCATCCTCCTCTAAGTTTGCCAACCTATCAACCACATCAGTGGAAAAAAATTTCCAATCAATTGACCTTGATGGTGTTAAATGTTATTCTAATAGGCAGGTGGTCGCTACCTAAGGGTTCATCAACTGTCCAGCAAAAATTGTTTCGTAATCTTGACGAACAAACGGATATATTTGGGCTATGGTAGGTGGCCTGGAATTCCTGGTTGGAACACCACTGTTTAAAATTGTTAGGGTTAAATCTTCCAACATATAATCCACTACATCGGCTCGAGTAGGTAGATTAACGGGTCCCCATGCGTTGAAGTCAGCCAAAATCAAACAAGGGTCATTACAAAACTCTTAGGCCCGCAGCGGTGAGAAACAACATCAGGA
>JANTEX010223038.1:0-13854 GCA_024741295.1 Macrocera vittata
TGTCATAACTATATGAATAAAAAATAAATTTACTGAATGGTTTTTCGAAGGACCAACAATATACCTTCCTCATTCATGGATCGTATTTATTGTCCGTTAGACGGGTGGTTAATTTTTGATTCGCAGTATGGTCCTTCGTCGGCTATGCATAAACTTAATATCTATATATAGCATATTGCAATTGTTCTTTACTAGATTAAGACATTAAGTCGCTGAGATGAGAACTGAATGAAAAATGATACCAATTCAGGTTTTAATACACAAATAAAACGAAAAAAAAAACCGGCAAATACAAAAGTAAGAGCTGCTGCACTCTGCAATATATGTCGTACAATTCTGAGTGTAAAGTTAATGTACCTAACGTATATATAGAGCCAAGAAGAAAACCGTTGTTTATTGCACGTACATCGTACATCAAACTCGTATACATGAACCATGATAGTTATATACGAGAATGGTGTCAGCATTACCCGCAAAGACGACACGTAATCATCACACACATGTCACACAGATCGCGACATGCAATTTCCACATATACATATATACTATTTTCTGAATGTAGATAATTTTGTGTCATGTAATAGTAGTTATTTGTTATGTGACACTTTCAGCAGCTGAAACTCTAACTGGTATATAGTATACATTTTCACATTTCTTCTTCTCGCCAAACTAAATATAAATATATATATATGTATGTGAAATTATATAAAATGATCGTAGATCCCACGACCCACAGGCATTTTCCCCATGAACATGATAAATTAAATAGTTGTGCCAGACTATACGCCAACCGCTATTCCTGTTCACATAAATCCAATACTCGTTAAATTGTAATGTGGCTCAACTTTAATAATTTTCATGCATCTATTTCATTAGGCTTTTACTATATATATTAAAACATAAAATGTACATATATGCAAAAATGTTCTATGGTAAAAACTTTTTACGAGACTTTATCGCTTATTGGACCCTTCTTTCAACATAAATGTATATGCGCTTCTATAATCTATTGGTTATATAAGCGCAAATATGTATACTCAATAATATATTGACTAAACCGCACCAATGTCGATCTCAAACTATATATTAATTGAAATTTACAGTTTTTTTTTTGTTTTGCAATCCACATACATACACATACATAAAAAATTATATAAAACTTTGCTGTATATTTGAATAAATAAATTAATTAGTTTGTTTTATCGCGGTCGTTCGAATTGGATTGAGGTGCTAAATGATGCATATACATATAATATACATATAACTTTTGCATAACCGTTAGAAATTTGGCATTAGATTTTGTTTTATTTTAGCAAATTTCTAGTATAGTTATATAAATTTAATTATTACGCAAATTAAAACCCATATCATAGTAAGAATGTTTCATAAATTAATAAATGCGTGGCACAATATAATGTATGTATGAATACATTTTAATTACAGTGGGAATTTACGAGATTTTATAAGAAGCAACAAAATATCGTTCTACAAATTTTTGTTAAGTTTTTATTAATTGCTAAATTGCTTAAGTAAGCGACGATCAGCACATACACCGTTTGTTTTAAACATATACATATATATATAAATATATTAAGTCACTATTCAGATAATAGCAGACAAACCGTAATTAAACTTGAATTAAACTCACACGCAAAAATTGAAACAATTGAGGTGTAAAAAAAAATATATGAAATTGGAAAACAACAGACAGATCCCACGAGCAATATATATATATTTCAAAATATGTATAGATCATATATGGAGATTATAATAGGTGCATGTCGTCATGCTCATCAAATGTATATATAAACATATAATGTACTATACATGCGTTGATAATAATTTGTATTAAACTGAACAGTAACTACAATACTTGCCACAAAGTTTCAAGATAATTGGGTTATTATAAATCAGATATATTTACCTCTTTTATTACTTGTAAGCGATACTTTAATAACAATAAGGTGACGGCTTTAGATTTATTTATACAACAGTCGCGTTTATAGTTTAACGACACTATAGATATATATACGCTGATCATTGGCGAATCTACCAAAGGGTAAAAAGGATATTTACCCCTTCCCTCAAGAATTGTATATCTTACAAAATATTTTTTTTATTTAATCTCCACCACTTCTAGGTTATTCATAGGTATGCGTGAGAAGAGTATATATAGGTAAATGTGATGACTATGCAAGAAACTCACTTTTCGTTATACATATACAAATTTCTAAAAAGAATAATAAAATTGTAATCGAGTTCCTTAAGAATCGTTAAAATCGTACAAAAGAATTAAAAATAAAAGATGTATTACAGATGGCTTGCAACCAAGAATCGATTTTGGCTATATCTCGAGTAGCACTGCAAAACAAATAGTAAGTAAGTTGTAATTTGTAATTTATTGAAATGTATTTAAGATATGTATAGACAAAAAAAAACACAAAATTTAAAAAAATTCAACTGTGATGAAATTGTATGTAACTCACCACGCTTTACATATTTTAAAAAACCGTTTCAAATTTGTAAACGAATTTTAGGAGCTAAAACTGTTTTAGTTGTTGAAAAATATTACATCTATTAATCGATTTTAGCTTTATCTCGAGTAGCACCGCACCGATTTCTATTTTAATAGTTTGTCTTCATATAGCTGGTTTGGTTTTTAAATGTCATACATTGCGCATCAGTCCAAAATATCCCTATGTCCAAATGCCCCTGTTTTTAGATTAAAACTTCAAATTTGACTTAAACAAATTCTGACCGGATTACGTCCATGGTTAGATCTGCCACTGACAATGATTTCTCAATGTAAGGTATGTCGCTTAAAAACAAGTCTTTTGTTTAGCTATGTCAAAGGTTATCATTTTGTACTTACTGAAAAGACGCTCATTTGTTATATAATATAGAGATTATAGATACATGTTTAAATAAAGAACATTAAAACTGTTATAACTTTTACTGAAGGTTTTTGCAGTATACTGGACATTTGCTAAACTGGTTTCTTAAGGAAACTTATTTATTTCTGGTAAATTCTTAAAAAATTAAATTTGGGCTTAATTTGATATGATAGTTTCATGAGATCTCCTAATCGTGCTGAGTTCGTTAAAGTCTTAGACGATTTAATATCTTTTATGAATATGTTGGTAGCAATTTGGTAAATTTTTGTTTCTTTTGTAAGTAATTACAGAAAGGACAACGACTTCCTGAAATCGTGACCAGAAAATTTCAATATTCAGATGGGATTTCAAGATTATGTAGGAGTATTAAGATTTCAAGTAGAATTGAAGATTTTAATGAGACCGCTAAATATTTCAATATATCAATTACACTGCAGTGAGTTTTTAATATTTCAATAGTACCTACTTCACGATAATGAAGTGCCTGAGCAGTAATTTCGCTGTTTTAATGTTTGTGAGCGAAGTTACTTAATGGCCAATACATGCCAAACATTCATCCCAAAATAACCGTTAGACTATTTTATTGGTTTGAAAATCATATTTAAGTTTTTGTAGTTACTCAAAGACTTTATTGACAGTTCTCTGTGATTTCGATGGGACAACAATAATATAAAAGGGTCGCGAATTCAGATCTCAGATCCAGTTCTCGGATCTGGGTCTCAGAGCCGGTTCTCGGACCATTTTAAAATTTTATTGACACTTCTCTGCGATGTTAATGGGACAACAATAAGATTTAATGATTTTAATGAGACTCCAAAGTTTGAGGTTTTTTTTTTCGGCTACCCGATATCCGGATCTTAGAGACTCGAATCCCCGAACAAAACGATTCCGAAAACTTCGGATCTCGGACTTGTTTCTCGGTCCTCAGAGCCGGTTCTCGGACCCGGTTCGTATTTTAGGATTTTATTGACAATTCTCTGCGATTTCAATGGGACAACAATAAGACTTAAGGACTTTAATGAGACTGCAAAATAGAAGGTTGTTTTTTTGGATAGCTGATTTCCGGGTCACCGAGACCCGAGTACCCGAACAAAACTGGTCCGAAAACCTCGAGTCTCGAAGTAGTGTCTCGGCTCATGGTCTCGCACTTGGATCTCAGACCCGGTCCTCGTATCTGGGTCTCAGAAACGGTTCTCGGACCCATATGGGAACAATTTTCAATTTACAGAAGCTTATAAACAGCAGGGGACACTGAACGGTAGCATAAGGTGGCTTTGGGTATGCCAAAGATCCGGTTCCGAGATCCGTGTCAAAAACTAGAGTCCGAGTACCGGACGCGAAATCTTTGCCCAACACACTGGTCTGAGACTATGATACGAGATCCTGAACTAAGACTCGAGTCCGAGACACGGGTATAGACCCGGGAACAAAGCGCGGGCCGAGACCCGGGTTCGAGAACCTGATTCATGGGGGATTTACCCCCTTGGTTTAGTAGACCCCTTCAAATAAATAATTCAAATCCTTAGTTTGGAAATACTGAAAATAATAATTATAAGTGAATCTGTAATCGATCCATCAACAATATTCATCCTTCGAAGCCGAATCGACGGTCGCTGAAAAACTTCTTTGTATCCTTATTTCAAAGCAGCATAAATGCAGTCAATGGAACATGCTAAGCCAAGTCTTATTATTAAAACGAATAACTGGTACATTATATCCACAAGAGACATCATTGAAAGTACGTTTAATGTTCCGGCTGCTGTAATAAGAAAAATGGGGAGGAAAGCTAACAAAAAGCGATATTATCATGTCAAATGTTTTATCGTGGAATCAAGAATTTATCATGGCTGACATAAAAAGATCATCAAGTTTTATACAGAGGCACAGAAAGATATGTATTACTTTATGAATACCAAATGTCGGTGATGTTTTTCGGATCCACATCTTCATCTCGTTTGGCCGCATATATGCAAAAAAATTGCAAAACAATTTGAAGAAAAATACCCGGAATCAGTTAAGCCCATTAAGAAAGACCCTTATATGGACGATTTTTTAAAAAGAACCAACAATGGTGAAGATGCCTTCAACGTCTTTAGGAAGAAGTCACATATACTCAAGGAAAAGAAAAAACTAACTAAATGGAGCAGCAATTCAATTGAAGTTATCAGTCAAGAGAATTGAAAGGCAAATAAGAGTAATGTATCACTGAGGCCTATCAGATGCGAACAGACATCAGTCAAATCATCATGTGTAATCAATAGTGTAAACTAACCAAAAGAGAATTGGAAAGTGGAGGTGGATCAGTCAATATGAAGCCAATCGAGTCAATGAGATATTGAAAGTCATCAAAGCAAGAGAATGGAGATAGGTTCCATCAGCAGAAAATGCAGCAATCAACGCAATACGATCAACGGTTCCTGCAAAGTTTGATGGATGACAGGAATCTTGCAATCTTAACAGAAAAAGAAGAAAAATATCCGGCTTGCAGCATTAAACATAAAGGAGGAAGAGTTAGAAAAAAAGACGAGTAAATTATTAATGGTTACTGAAATTGTTCAAAGGCTTCCAGTACACGAAGTTAACAATTGTTGAAATTAATGGGACTTAATTCTGAAAACGACACGGTCACAGAGTTTTCGAATGCTAGAAAGATCCTATTTAGATTAACAGATCAGCGATATCCGAAAGTCTGAATACATGTGGATGCGTCAAGCTCAATTGAATTCATGATCCACGTTATTCTGTAAGTATTACACCCAATCATTCATTAAAAATGCACATTTGAGCCAAATTTTCCTGGCAATACTGAAGACGGTTACTATGGGGAAAAAATGTGGATAACGGTAGCACAGTAAAATTATATTATTAACTTGTCTATTGTTTAAATATTTCGCCAACTAACTGGCTCTTGTTAGATATTTAGATGAACTGTCCCATATCTTTTTTAAACTCGTAATACATTCTTAGTGTGTTTCATCAATTATTTTTGATTTAGGAAACAACAGCAGACACCAAATTAAGTGTCAATGCTACATATTTAAAAATATTTGTCGCCTAAGAACTTCTCTTTTGTTAAAATAATTCGCGTACACAACAAACTCGCTCTAATTCCTAACTAAGATCATTAAGTTAGTCGACTTAAAGCTTGTCTTTTGATTAAATAACTCACTTACACAACCAACCCGCTCTAATACATAATTTAGATTAATAAGTTCGTCGCCTAAAAACTTGTCTTTTGCTTAAATAACTCGCTTACACAACCAACTCGCTCTAATTCATAAGTTAGATTAATAAGTTCATCGCCTAAAAACTAGTCTTTTGTTTAAATACTTCGCTTACACAACTAACTGGCTCTTGTTCAATATTTATATTAACTGTGCCATATCCCGTTTAAACTCGTTATAGATTCTTAGTGTGTTTCTTCAAATATATTTGTTTTAGGAAAAAACAGCTAACACCTAATTGAGTGGCAATGCTAATTAATAAAGTTCGTCGCCTAAAAACTTGTCTTTTGTTTAAATAATTGGCTTACATACCCAACTCGCTCTAATTCCTAATTAAGATCAATAAGTTCGTCACCTAAATTTTTTTCTTTTGTTTAAATAACTCGCTTACACAACCAACCCGCTCTTATACATAATTTAGATCAATAAGTTCGTCGCCTAAAAACTTGTCTTTTGTTTAAATACCTCGACTACACAACCAACCCACTCTAATACAAAACTTAGATTAATAAGTTCTTCGCCTAAAAACTTGTCTATTGTTTAAATAATTCGCTTACACAACCAACTCGCTCTAATTCATAAGTTAGATTAATAAGTTCGTCGCCTAAAAACTTGTGTTTTGTTTAAATTTTTCGTCTACACAACTAACTGGCCCTTGTTAAATATTAGATTAACTGTTCCATATCCCATTTAAACTCGTTATACATTTTTAGTGTGTTTCCTCAAATATTTTTGTTTAGGAAAGAACAGAAAACTACTAATTGAGTGACAATGCTACCTATTAAATAAAGTTTGTCGCCTAAAAACTTGTCTTTTGTTAAATAATTCGCTTACATACCCAACTCGCTCTAATTCATAATTTAGATTAATAAGTTCGTCGCGTAAAAACTTGTCTTTTGTTTAACTTACTCGCTCTCATTCGATATTTTGATTAACTGTCCCATATCCAATTTAAACACGTGAACGTGATACATATCAATAAATGTTTAGTGATTTTTTCAAATATTTCAACTCGCTCTAGATCATAATTTAGATCAGAAAGTTCGTCGCCTAAAAACTGGTCTTTTGCTTAAATTCTCGCTCTCATTCGATATTTAGATTAATTGTCCCATATGCCATTTAAACTCGTGATATTATTAAATGTTTAGTGATTTCTTCAAATATTTTTGTTTTAGGAAAGAACAGCAAACACCTATATTCAGTGGCAATGCTATTTAATTAAGTTCGTCGCCTAAAAACTTGTCTTTTGTTTAAATAATTCGCTAACACAACCAACTCGCCTTAATTCATGATTTAGATTAATAAGTTCGTCGCCTAAAAACTTGTCTTTTGTTTAAAAATCTCGCTTACTTAACGGACTCGCTCTTATTCAATATTTAGATTAAAAGTTCGACGCCTGAAAACTTGTCTATAGTTTAAATATTTCCTTTACACAATGATCTCGCTACTATTAAATATATAAATTTATTGTCTTATTTTCCATTTAACTCGTGATATTTATAAAAAGTGATTTCTTCAAATATTTTTGTTTTAGGGTAGAACAGCAAACACCTAATTGAGTGCCAATGTTACTTATTTAATAAAGTTCGTCGCCTAAAAACGTGTCTTTTGTTTAAATAATTCGCTTACACAACTAGCTCGGTCTTATTCAATATTTAGATTAATTGTCTTGTATCCCATTTAAAGTCGTGATATTTCCGTGATGGCAGCCAAATATAATCGGTTTAATTAACAGCATTTCATTTTCATGTTACTAATAACATAATCTATCTTAAAAATCGATTATTTATGTAATAACCAGATGTAATGAGTAATGACTATCTAACAATTTATTGTGACATGAGACGTCACCTTAACAATTTATATTTCACCTATTACGTTTAGGTATAATCGTCCTAATAATGTGTAATACCCTATGAATGAACATATCTATGCAAAAAAAAACAAAACGCCATTAACAAAAAAGGTAGTTAGCCACATTACTTTTCCTTTTCAAAGTCGCGCGCAAGTCATTAGATGTTCGTATACAATATACGAGCATACAATTAATTGGCACACAAAGTGATGGTTTTTGACTTTATAAAGTTTGCATTTTACAATTATCACGTCGATTCAATCGCATTTATTTCGGTTGAATTAAATTGTCAATAAGCTGTACGAATAAATATTGTTAACAAATATACAATTTCAATCAGAAGAAAAATACAACAAACACAACAATCGCGCATATAAATGTGTGTGTGTGTGCAGTGAAATAAAGTGATTAAGGTCAATCTTTCTTCAATTGTTGACGTAATAACATGTAATTAAGGAATAATGGACCTCACGCGAGAAAATGTGATACTTTGTTGCCTTAAAAATTGTTAAATCTACACACATAATTTATATTCCGGCACGTCTATCTGCACGTTTTTTTTTCTTTTAATAAAGCAATTGAACGTAAATTATTGCTTAAATAAATACTCGAAAAAAAGTGATTATGAATTTATGATATACAGCGCCGTTAAAGAGTTCATAAACTGTGTACATTTACTTAATGATAAACGTGCAGCATTTATACTAAATTAATTAAATCCATATATATTTATAAATACATTTTGCAAATTGACTAGCGTTCGGTCACGCGATTTTTTTTTTATGTATTTTGCATTTAAGCGATTTTATAATTTTTGTCAAGTTAATGTTGAGTAATCAAATCATTTAGCAACTATATAGTATTATTGTATGTTCATGTTCGGTTACGCGTTAATTCTCACGACGGAAAGTGTTTTATTGGAATCATTAATATAGATATGTATATATTATATTAGAGTGTATCGAATTTTTTTTTTTTTTTTTTGAATTTGAAGCCAGCCATTTTTTTAATCATTATATTGTTTTATTGAATATCTGGCGAAAAAAAAACTTTTAAAAGTTCAAACAGTTTCTAGTTTAAGTCGTGCTTTCAGCATTACCAAAGTACTCTTTTTTGCAGTGTATATTTTTTGAAAATCGACTCAACATTTTTAACATTCATTGTACCACTTTAAAGAAAAAGTATGAAATTTTTCAGATCTCTACTGATCTGGGAATAAATTGGCCCACTTAAATTTTCTGGGCCATTTCATACAAAAGAAGCGCTCATATTAAATTAATTTTTACTATAAATATTGAGACAATATATACGAAAATTTGTAAAGTACTAGATGAGTACTGGATACTAACAAAATTTCAGCTCGATTAGAGCACTTTGCCCGGCTGATTACAGCGTAAATTCTTCAAACTATGATAGCACGAAAACGATGGTAGTACTTGATGAACTGTTAGAGTACTAGAGAGTTCTAGATTTGTATTGAGAGCTCACAAAATTGTATGCGATTTGAACACTTTGCCCGGCTGATAACAGTGTAGTTTTTTCGAACTATGATGATTCGAAAACGGTGATAGTACAAGATGAACCGAAGATAAACTATTGAAATACTAGATGGTGCTAAAGTGCTAGATGAGTACTGGATGCTAATAAAATGTTAGCCCGATTGGACCACTTCGTCCCGCTGATAACAGTGTATATTTTTCCAACTATGATCACTCGAAAACGGTGATAATACTAGAAGAACTGTTGGAGTACTAGATGGCACCTAATGAGTACTGGATGCTGACAAAATTTCTGCTCGATCGGAGCACTTTGCTGGAGTGATGGATCTATATAATATTTTTGATATCAACTATAAGATTGAAAATAAGATCGCAAACCAGATCTAAAAAATCACTTCCTGCTGAGGTTCTTGTTTTAATAGTCTGCTGTCCATTATCAGAGTTTCAAGAAAGGGTATAACTGATACTGATGATGATGGAAATGGTGACGATGACTACGATCTTGAGATCGAAGAACAATCAGCTATTAACGAACTAAAGACATTTTATAATTATTTAGATGAATTCGATTGCTGTTTTGGAGATACAGATCTTAATAAAACAGATTTTTAAAAACTGTTATTTGGCAACGGATTCGTACTCAGAGATAAAACAAAAATGGCAAATAAAAAACAAATACCAGCTCTCTTAAAATCAAAAATTCCCCATATATGGCCGCCATTTCGCAGTTTCACTGCCGTTAATGCGTTTGCCATTTTGAATATTGAAAATCTTACAGCAAATACATAATGAAGGACCCTATAAGCTCCTATATACTAAAATTAGCACCGATCGAACGTGGTTTAGGGAAAACGATGCACTCTAATACATTCGTCATTTTGAATTTGGAAATTCGTTAAAAATTTGAGTTTATTTATTAAATACTTAATTTCTAGTTATCTGTGAGTATTAGAGAGAAAAAAATCTACCTAACACCTTTAGGACTTTTATGTTTTAATTTTTATTTCTCTCGATTATTCTTTATGAACCATTAGGACTGTGGATAATTTTCCGTTTTAAAATTGTTGGTATTATTGTATACAACTGTAGCTATAAATGGTATGTGCCCACCGAATGCGTAAAGCCACAAAATATTTATTAAAGAACATTTGTAAACAAAACATTTGTAAATATACCTCAGTAAACGTGAAAACTAAAAACATGGTTGTAAGCAATATACTATTTCCTGCATCAGAACATCCACAAATATTTTCAATCAAATCGACCATATACTAAATATTTATAGTTTCAGCCACTAGAGCGATATCGCGTATACATACGGTGAAGTCGCTATGACTTCGAACTGAAACAATTGTATCATGAATCAGAATCATCAAGATAACTGATTGAGATAGGCTGGGATCACGTTGTACCAAACAAGTTTCTTGAAAAGTATCTGATGGGTGTGGGGCGTATATAGGGAGTCCAAGAAACAGTTGCAAGGATGCCGTTATAACTGACATCAACGCACTCGGAATTCGAGATTGGTCGCGGTTAATAGATGACATATCAAAATGTATACCTAAGGCCTAAAGGAGATTCGGTGCTGATAAAAAATCCTACAGACCCACAAGCTTAACCTCGTTTCTGCTAAGAGCCATAGAAAAATCTTAGATAACTACATCAGACAAAGTACTCTTTGAAGAAATCCTCTTCACGGTAAACAGTGTGCTTACCAGCAGGGCAAATCAACTGAAACTGTCCTCTTTGACCTAGTTTCAGAAATAGAATAAACATGTGCGCTTTTATTGATGTAGAAGGAGCATTTGACAATACCTCCTATGACTCAATGAAAGGGCCTTAATAAAAAAAGGTGCCAATGTGGTTACTTGGATCGAAGCTGTGTTAAAGAGAACAATAATAACGGCTGAGCTATGTGGCTACAGTAAATCCATTACATCAAGTAAAGGATGTCCTCAAGGAGGTGTACAATTATTAATGTTATGGTCTCTGGTAGTAAGTCACTGGAGCGACCTAATGACGCTGGTTTCTGTACCATGGCATAAGTTGATGATCTTGTTATTTTGATCGAAGGAAAAAATTTAATGCAGAACACATTAAATCTGGTAAAAAAAACAGGTGCAAAACGGAGCAATTAAAAATAAATCTAACCAAGACCATCTTAGTCCCATTAAAAAACTTAAAAAACTCGACAGTTCCACACTTTTTATGACTGAATTAAGCTTCTACACCGAAGTAAAATACTTAGGAGATGATCGACTCCAAACTTAATTGGAACAGACAAATCGAACAAGAAACTAACAAAGCAACCGTGACTATCTTGGTGTGTCGAAAGTTATTAGGAAAACCATGGGCTTAAGTCGCAAAATGTTTACCTGGATGTATACGAGGATAGTATGACCGATTGTCACCTGCGCTGTATTCATTTGGTGGGAAAAGACAACTAGGAAGATGCTATTTAATAATTTCAAAGACTTGCTTGTGTTTCCTTCGTGGAGGAATTAAAATTTCGATTCGACTGGCGCAACTAATGAGTGAAATCGAAACCCACCATGACGCACCTGTGATTCACTCGATTTCAGATCAGCATAATGGTTTAGGTTGTCTATGGTCAGGTGTCTATGGTCCACAATTGGAGATTCCCGAATAACTCGGGAAAACTCTAACTGTTTTTCAAGCTGCAGTAAATGCAATAGACTTGTGTATTGCTTTTAACCTGGAAAGAAATTAAACAAACCAAAAAATATTTATTTCTATCGAAACTTGTATGGGATTGTTCCCAAAAACTAATGGAATAAGCCAAGGATAATAAAGTATCCTTAATTTGGGTCCCCATGGGTATAGGGGGTAATGAGAGGCCGACAAATTGGCTAGACAAGGAGTGGCCTCTTCCCTTGTCGACCTAGCATTCTGTGGTATCTCAAAATGCTCTGCAAATTTAGCTCTAAGGCTATGGTAAAGTAGAATTTGGAAACGTACTGATGTGAGAAACAAACCATCTACCAGCAAAACCATTCCCAAATCCATCTAGTATTTGTAGATATAAATGCCGATCGAACAAACTAATTGAAACACACCGAATTAATACATCGTCAAAGTTTGTATTCTCCTTACAATAAACAGACACTGGCATTTGCAATTGTGTGAGTATATCGTTGAACATCAAACGGCATTCTTCTCATATCAAATTTTTCAAACAGTGACGAATGTGAGACATAATAAATAGAGGGAGAATTTTATAGTCGATAGGCGATTTATTCTATATCCTTTACGTGTTATATGGTTATTTGTTTTATGTAGATGAGAATGCCAATTGTAAATATTGCAATATATTATATATTATTAGTTTTTATACCTATATATACATGCGTATTATGTTACGAACAACAAAGGTATAATGGTATGCAACTTTCACATTCACACAATTTTGCAAAATGCCCTTACCAAGGCATTTTTGTGTAATGCCTCGATTAAGGCAACATAGTTTTTTGCCTAAGACCAGTGTTTTTCCGTCACGTATCATGAGATAACTTATATAGGAGAAGTTGGTCTTTTCGTTTGGGGTTGCCCATACACATTTTTATGTTTACTATAATTACCTATTTAAAATCAATTTATTTGTTTTTTTTTAGTAGACTTTTTGTTGTTTTTGTTTAAAATTTTATAAAACAACTGTTGTAAAACAGTGTTTCAAACCAACAGATGCTTAAACAAATTAACCATTAAAACCTTTTCTTTTATGTAAGTACAAACAATATTCTTTTAGTTTTCTTAAAATATGAAGAATATAAAAATATTTGCTACAAAAAAAAGGAATAAAAGTGAAATAATCATCTATATCACACGCATTCAAGTGTATAGATACATATAATATGTAACATAATATTCAATTATATTTTAGTTATCCCATTTTTCTATAGCTCGTATTCAAGATAGGCAATCCAATCTACAACCATAATTTCATTCATAAAATTTATTTCGTAACGAAAAATAACAAAAATGTCAATTCGGACAAAATGCGTAAACAATGTCAGCAATCGGCCACAGGCTGGCCTAGAAAAAAAGGAACTAAAAATTATTGTGGTACTTTATTGGGTTATAGGAGTGTTATAGATGAACAATTTTATTCGTGTGATAAATAGAGAATGAATAAAGAGAAATTTATTATTTTCAAATGGCACAATCCCAAATTGAAAATGTATATTGTATTTGCAAATAATGGATTTTTTTCCCACTGTATATACAATATAATGTATAACAAATACCAAGATTTAATCGGGGATTAAATCTAGAGTAACTGTATAGTATATATACAAAATAAAAGGATGTAGGATGTATATAATCTACTCTATATGAGCATTGAGCAAATATATTATTTAAAA
>JANTEX010223149.1:0-13846 GCA_024741295.1 Macrocera vittata
TTATTTTTATTTTTTAGGCGCTCGGTACTGGCAATTGGAGGAACTTCAATTTTAATTGCTGGTATTGAGATTGAGTGTCTAAAAAAATAAAATTGAAAATCCAGTTCATATAGTGATTTATTATACATGGTTTTAATTAATAATATGCCATAATCGCGTTAATGTTTTTTAGTTTGTTTTTGTTTGTTGTTGTGGTTGTTGTTTTTTTGTTTTTTTAGTATTTGCTTATAGGTATAAAAACAAATTAAATTATCCCACCCACTCGTCGAAAGTGTTGTTGTGTGTAATAGGGATAAACAGCAATAAACACAAACGTCAAATTCTGTGTATCCTTTATTTAAAAGTTGTTACAGTAGTATTGGGAAAAATTGGGATCTATACAGTTCGGATGATTTAATTTGCGATATGTGTTACACAAAAGTAAGTTTATTTTGCTTACACAATTGAGTAATATTCATATTATTTCCGTTAAACAATTTGTCAATCATCGCTCGGTTCGAGAAAAAGCCTTTCGGAACATCTGATTTTAGAATAACTCTTTAGCGGACCATTTTACGCGAGAGATAACTACTTAAGAAATTCCGCAGGACAAACAGAAAAAACTCCAGGAAAATTACGAGAAATTCCGGGAAAGTCCCGAGAAAGTACGAGAAATTCAGGGTAATTCCGGGAAATTCCGGAGAAATTTCGGATAATTTCGGGTAATTCCGGAAAATTCCGGATAATTCCGGAGAAGTTCCGGGAAATTCTGAGAAATTTCGAGAATTTCCAGGTAGTTCCGGGAAATTCAGGCAATGATTTGAACGGTTCTTTTGGGCTCGCACGTATGTTGACTCGTTGACGTAGACTTTTTTTTTGCCTCACACTCGTTGACCCTTTTTTGCTCTCACGTATGTTGGACTACGGTATTTTTAGCTATACAGATTTTTTAAATTGTACTGTATGAAAACTGAAAAGTATATATGTATTAGTGTATGCATTCAGTAAATGTTCGTGCGTTATATTTCTGATATAAGAGGTTTCGTTGGTCTCACTGTTCTGCCAGATCTTGTCGTTCTAGCCGCATTCAAGTTTGGATGTTGTTCAATTGGATTTCGTTGTGGTCATGCGAAATATCCGCAGTGTTTAATCGTGTACTCGATTCGATGTTTAAATTTGGTAAATCGGGAGGTTCCAATTCAGACGAAGAATATGTCGTATCTGCCATTGCTTGTTTGCAATGTTTTTCATTTCGATCATAAATTCTTTCTATCGATGTTTGCAGTTTAAAAGATGTTGGTCGATTTGCTTCGTCAATAACTGTTGTGCTTATCCATTGTCGGTATTTCTGTTGTAACATCACTTTTTTGGACCATTATCCAAATAGATCGTTTGCGGAATGCCTTGAACGGAAAAACTTTTCTTGGTAATTTGAATTACTTCGTTTGATGTGTTATGAAGTAACCAGAATAACTATCACACCATCAGGGCCGGTTTGACCCGTACCGCCAGGTAAGCAAGGCATCGGGGTGCCGGAGTAAAAAGGCAATTAATTTAAAAAAAAGTGAATAATAGCGGAATAATGATAAAAAGTACTATTAAGTGGCGCCAAGAAAAAAATTAACACAAAATGTAAATTAACTTTAAACAATTGTTAATACGCCGCAGGCAAAAAATGAGGGGGGGGGGCGCAATTTATTATTTTTGCATCGGGGCGACAAAAATACTCACGCCGGCCCTGGTTATTACCCCAATAGGTTAGAGGTTAAATTACTATTTGACATCAGATTCGTAATCAGCGATCCAAAAAATCCCCATGTACTAATTTTCACCCCGATCCGACCATTTTATATGCTACCCCCTACAATAGTGAAATGGTGAAATTAAAATGTGACATCAGGTTTTTTATCAGCAATCCCAAAAACTTCTGTACACTACTACAATAGGAGAGAGGGGGGAAATTATATTTTGAGATCAGATTCGTGATCAGCGATCCCTTGAAACCCTTTAAAAAGGTTCTATTATTTAAGGCCGGAAAAGACGATTTTTGCCCCACTTTGCGTCGGTGTAAACTAGATATGACGAGCCTTCCACAAACGTGAATGACAAAAATGGCGATCCGTTATCCGAAACCATTTCTTTTGGCAGTCCAAAAATCGAGGATTTATTTGAAAGTTACTTTTAATGAAATTCTCACTCTTTGTGGACGACATTGAATACATTTTAGATTGACTGCAATTTTGAACATTATTTTGACAGTGACTTTAATTAATAAAATGTTTTTGATTTGTGTTATTAGTGTTGGTTGATATTGACTTTATCTGAATGCAATGCCTACCGATCTTCTTTGAGAAAGCTCCATATTGAGAGCGGTTGTGCAACAACTTTCGAAATCGTGTACTAATGTGAATCACACATGATTGTCGAAAATGACGAAAGCAGAACAGATTAAAGCGCCGAATGCCCAGTTCATTAAATAGAACAATATATATCTATATTATATGGAGTATGTTTTGGTTTCGCGTGAGAAAGTGTGTTGGACTATACAAAACGATTACAATTTGACATTTCTCCATAACGGATTTTAACTTGGCTTATTGGCACTGAAACAGTTCCAAAATACGTCCTCTCAAACTATTTGTCTCGAAGTAGTTATAAGTTGCAAGCATTGGTACTGATTTCAAAAGCATCGAAATATTTGTAAAACATCAGAAGACTGACACTGAGCTCAGCGACAAGATATCAAAATCAAATCATAAATCATTTCCTATGTCGAACTCGAAAATCTATTGCGGAGTTCCTCGAGAAGTCTTCAGAATCCCTCGAGAATTCCTCAGAATTCTTCGAGAATTCCTCGAGAATTCCTCAGAATTCCTCGGGAATTCCCTTAGAATTCCTCGAGGATTCCTCGAGAATTCCTCGAGAATTCCTTAGAAATCCTCGAGAATTCCTCAAGAATTCCTCAGAACTCCTCGACAATTCCTCAGAATTCCTCTGGAATTCCTGGGGATTCCTCGGGAATTCCTCAAGAATTCCTCGGAATTCATTAGGATTTCCTCGGGAATTCCTCAAGTAGTTACCCCTTGATTGTACCTTTCATTTGTGCAATGGGTGGTAGCATTCTTGTATTTGCTGCTACTTTGGTTCTAATATCTGCTAACTTGGTCCATTGAGGTTACCTATCTGTCTTATTTTAAGTGTTTGCCTCCGTAGAAAAACTGACTCGATGGGTCCATTCTGTGGCTGTTCTGGATCCGATACGCCTGAGCTGTATCTGGTCTCGATTTAATGAGTCTACGATTGGTATGATATGATGGGCACAATGTGTCTGCACTGGTTCTAGTCTGGACGCAATGAGTCTAGTGTGGATCCACTAGGTCTTTGCTGGGTGAGGACTCCAGAACTCTATTATGGTTCCGGGATCCGATATCTTCTGCAACTGCGTTGTCATCTATCAGTGACCATACTTCAATGGATTTCAGATCTTCAGCAGCCACTTTTTCTTCCGCTACCTTTCGTACGATGTGTTTCGTTTCGAGCAGTTGTTCTGAGGTGTTTCATTGTTGTCAAGAGTGATTTTGCATCAAATGTTGTTGGTTGTGGTAACGTCTTGACTGCTAGTGTTGTGTGTACTGTGTTCAAAGTTGTTGTTGACTTTAAGAGTTGCTGTGTGTTGTGATTGTGGTATTAAGAATTGATGTTGTTGGTCTTCCATCAGGCCGCTTAAAAGTGCTGCTGTAGTGTTTAGAGTTACGCCCGTAAGTGACTTTAATTCTTCATCGATATTTCACTGTTTTTGATTCGTTGACGACTGCGCACTTGAGAATTTACTACCAGATGACCTCACATGGCCGGATTTGGTAGCAAGGACGAAAACGCGATTAAATTGGCCCACGAAGAGGCAACACAATCATTTGTTCATGAATGAGATGAGAAAATGGCATTTCTTTTTGAAACAAACTTACGATGAAGTCACTACTTCAGTTATATGGACAGAAAAATGTTTTGGAAACGAATTTTTGTTACTTTACTGGTCCTGCCATGTCAGTATAAACATCTGTTTTGAATAGGACAATAATTGTTGATTGAAAACCATTTGTAAACAAATCAACCTAACCCACCCACCACAATCGAATCGCATCTGGCTGCCAAATTTCAAACTGAATTGGTTTTAATTATTCCAACGGTTCGTTCTGAATGTGTAGTGAATTTCAGGTTCCAAATTTAAGATTAGGTCTGCTTCAAATAGACAAAGAAAACAATTTCCTAATTCTGTGTGTGCGTGTGTATCTCATTTGTTTCTTTCTTGCAAACTAACCAGAAAAAAGGCGGCAACGTCAAAACTATCCCACCATATAAACCGGTTACAAATGAAGCCGGATCCAGTGATCCACCGTCATCACCCGAAAAAGAATCGGACATCGGCACAAATCCGACGACAGCCGGTTCGTCATCAAACAAATTAATTGGACAAACATCAACCATTGTCAATCCTCAATCAATGCCAAAGCAACGTAAATCCAGTGGAAATTCAAAGGCTATCATGACCAGTCCAACCGTTACACTTAACATTATGAATCCGTTGGTACAAACCATTAATATTGGCACAAGTAGTATCGTCACATCCGGTGGAAGTAGTAGTAATAGTAGTAGTACGGGTGGCGGTGGTGGTGGTGGTGGCAGTGGTGGCGGTAGTGGCAGCAGTACAAATTTAATTGGCAACACCGGCAGCAGTAATACGTCAAATCTTAGTAGTAGTTCGACATCGAAAAGTACGTCGGGAAGCAGCAAAGACAAAGACAGTAAACACGGTAAAAGCACTAGCAGAGTAACGGCGGCCAGTAGATCGTCACATGACAAAGACTCATCGTCTACGCAATCGTCCGGTCGGGACAAAGCAACGAAATCATCAAAGTCATCTGGAAGCAGTAACAAAGACAGCAGCGGTGTCATTATGTCCGATCCATTGTCGATGACCGGTTCACCGTCTGTATTAACCGCATCGACAATTGTCTCGAATGTCAAAGATGGCAATGCACTGGCCAAAGATACTTTGGGTCAAAAGTTTACGACGTCAAATTTTACCGAAACTATTGTGGTGAATTCAGAATCGGTTTTTGGCAGCGAGAATGTCAGTGCAAGCGGTAAAAGTGGTCCGTCAACAAGCGGTGGTGGTTCGTCGTCAACGATAACGAAAAAGCGAAAAGCGGACAGTGGCAGGTCGTCGGCCAATTCAAGTACCGAGGATATTAATAAGTATGTGTATGCCGGAACGGTTTTTGTGTGTCTGTTGTGCTATATGTATGATGGATTTTGATGATGTTTTTGCTTTTTTGTGACTATATACAGAGATCTCATCAAAGACGTGTCAGTTACTTTGGTGCCGTTGCCAATGGATCGAACGGACATTGGCGATGATAAATTGTCGAAAAAAGTAAGTCAAAGCTGATTATTTATTCGAAGAATTTTATGTAATCGTTTGACACACAGTAGCTGTTTAATTTTCATTAAAATTTGTATCAGACTTCCTACTTCACTACACTTTCTATCAATGCCAAGTCATTCGTGTCTAAAATGTAAGGATTTCGAAGTGATTCCTTGCGGTTGTTCTTGTACTTCTTCTTCTCACATTTCAAGTATTTCTTCAAAAGTACGTTCAAAGTGTACTCTATTTTATTTCTTACCGCGTATTCTTGGGCAATATAAGCGCATAGATTTGAGCTTGAGGCATTTCAAAGTGATTCCAAAAACCAAAACCTAGGAACGCTATATGAAATTAACATTTTTTCACTCTTTCAACTGAAATCAAACACAACTTTAAAATCGTATATGGTGGCAGAATCAAAAAATTATTTTTAGTTTTTCTTTGCGCAGCCAAAAACTGACGTAGCACCATCGCCAATACATCCGAGCAACAATGAACCGAATATACAGAATGTTAGTCCAAATTTACCCGCCTCATCTCAACAGTCATCGACGACGACGATACAACAACAATCGTCACAACAACAACAGCAACAATCGACCGCCACTGGCAGCGGCAATTTAGCGTCAACAACAACAACAACAAAACAAGTAATACAGATAAATCCATCAATGCAATCACCGTTGGTTAAATTATCGAGCAACGATGTTCGTTTACAGCAACAACAAATGGCATTAAGCAACACCGGTTCATATAGTCAGAATTCGGTTGCATCGTCAAGTAGTAGTAGTACGCCAAGTTTAGTTGTTTCGGTACCATTATCGACGGCCACAATACCTGGTTTAAATTTGCCATCGGCCACTAGCCATACCACTGCAACTCATATGCATAATAGCAATAATTTTCAACAGCAACCGCATCAACATGGATCCGGTTCCATTGTTGCACAGCAACAACATCGAACAACCGAACTAATGGTAAGTGAAACAAAAATCGAAACTACTCTTGCCACATGTGTTTTATAAAAAACAAAAAAAAAATGTTTTGCAGAATGTACCATCACAACGATCAAGTCCTGTTATAAATGTACAACAACAACAACAACACCATATGCACGCTTCACAATCGCATCAGCAGACAACGGCTGTGTCTGTACTGCAAACGCAACAACACATTATGATGGGACGTCAATCACCGTTAATTATTTCGGCCAGTAGCTCGTCAACGGCAACATCAATGAATCAACCATTGTCATCGCCAACAATAACGGTAGCTGGTGGTGGTGGTGGTGGTGGCGGCGTTGGCAGTCAAAGCACATTGTCAATATCAACAATGCCAATAGCAAATTCAATTGCGACCGGTGTCGATAGTATGGGACAAAATTCACCGTTATCGAACAATAACAATGTTAACAATCAGTTACCAACGTCTGCGGCACAATTGTTAACGGCTGCCGCTGCTCTGTCTACATCGTCTTCGATCAGTATTGTGCGACCGTCATCGCCAAGTGTTCATACAATTGGTGCCGTATCGATGAGAAATGTTTCGCCGATGACTTCTGGTGGCATTAAAATTACCTACGACAAACCGGTTAACAATAATCGTGTAACACAATTGCAAGAGTCTGAGTCACCTGTATTGGCCGGTCGACGATCCAGGTAATTTTTGTTGTTGTTGTTTCTCTTTTGTTTTCTTTTTCGGTTTGCACGGGCATTTTGTGTAGTCGACGGTTTCTTTTTTTTTGTGGCGGTGTTAATATCTGGTACAGGTTTTTGTTAGTCTTTTTATAAGTTTTGCCGTACGAAAGTACAGTCATTGTAACAAATGTAATCCATTGCTATTGCTTAAGTAATGTGGGTATGAAATGACTGGGTTCATTTAGAGATAGTTTGTACTTTGACCTTTTGTGTATTTTATCCTTTTTCGCATGCTTTTCAGTTTAGACTTTTTATTTGGTCGGTTTATTGTTATGGGACCACCGTTGATGATTTATTGTGGATGAGGGCAAAGAACAACGCTGTTTTAAGCAGCAGTCATGAGATCTTACCATATCTAGTGTATGTCTGCAATCGGTTTGATATTATGTAAATGGAATATTTGACACATTATTGTTTGCCGCGGCGTGTGAATAATTTCAATATAGATAAGGTTGACGGTGCTATGCACCAATCATAGGCTTCCTTGAGCCCAATGCAAACCAATTTAAAACACAAAAACGCCTGCCGTTTGGATCGAATCAGTGACACAAAGTTTAGGCATTTTAAAAGAAACCCATGAGTTTTGGGAGATCTGCCACCGCAGCCAAATTCTTCAGAAAATAGTTCCCCCAGGTTAGAGATTCTGCCGAGGGGGAACCACTCGACAAAAATCTGTCCCAAAGAATTCGTCGACAAAAAGAATTCCTCGGGAATTCCTCGAATATTCCTCAGAATTCCTAGGGAATCCCTTAGAATTCCTCAGATTTCCTCGAGAATTCCTCGAGAATTTCTCGAAAATTCTTCGGAATTCCTCGAGAATTTCTCGGATTTCCTCGAAAATTCTTCGGAATTCCTCGAGAATTTCTCGAATTTCCCCGAGAATTCCTCAGAATTTCTCGAGAATTTTTCAGAATTCCTTTAGAATTCCTTTGGAATTCCTCGAGAATTTTTCGGGAGTTCCTCGAGAATTCTTCGGAATTCCTTGGGAATTCCTCGGGAATTCTTCGGAATTTCTGGGAATTCCTCGGAATTTCTTGGGAATTCCTCAGATTTCCTTGGAAATTCCTCGGGAGTTGTTCCAGGAATTCCTCAAGTAGTTACCCCCCTCGGATTCTGCATCTCGACAGAGCTACTGGATTTTTACAGATTTCATTTTTTTTAAAGCTCTGGTCAGGCCAGTGTTTTAGCTTGTGAAGCTTCAAGGCTCGCTCCTAGTTTAGCTAGTCTATCAACCTCCTCGTTGCCCGGGATGCCACTGTGACCTGACACCCAAATATAGCTCAACTCCTCGCTGCATTTTAGAATTGCCAGTGGTGACACCGTGGTGATAACCTTCAGTGGTGACACCGTTTCGAGGGGGAAATCACTCAAAAAAAATAACATCTGGAGTTTTCAGAATTTCTCAGAAATTTCCCGGAATTACTCGGAATTTCTCCGTAATTTCTCGGCATTTTCATGAATTTCTTGGACTTTTCATGAATTTCTCGGACTTGCCCGGTATTTCCCCAGAAATTCTCCGGAATTTCTTCTGTCGGAATAAGACGTCACAGCAAAAAAAAATTGTCAACGGGTGTGAGAGCACCGTAGTCAAACATACGTGAGAGCATAAAAAAGAAGGTCAACGGGTTCAACTCATTGCCGGAATTTCTCGGACTTTCCCGAATTTTCTCCGGAACTTGTCGAACTTTACCGGAATTACTCTATGAGATGTAGCGCAATCTCTGTCGATTTGGCTTTTGGGTAGGCAAACTGAAGCGGGTAAAATTTAACTCCCAAACTCAAAACGCCCCTAATGTGCCTCTCAACTAACCTTTCCAGAGCCTATAAAGAAAACTCATCAGGCTAATCGGTCTAATCGCTTTGGCCTCAATATAACTGGCTTTGACCGGTTTCGGATTGAAAATCACTTTAATCCAGGATCTCGGTATATATTTCATAGAACTTTTTATGAATACCTTTGCAATATATAATATAAGGCTTACCTTTGTATAGGAGAATAAATAATGATATTAATATCCGTAAACTAAAGAAGTCTTGTACATTTCTACAAGTTCCATCACTACCAAGTCGATTCTTCTCGGAAGAAAAACTGGCAGTATATCATCCATTTCAGAGCTTTTAAAAGGCTGCCACATACGTATAGATGGTATTACCTTTTCAGCATTCACTTTTTGTGAGGTCGCTCCCCAATTTACAATAGATGGAAATAACTCAGTGACATTACTATCGGGACTAGGAAAGTCAGCCCCACAGTTCGAAAATGTGTTTTAAGCGGATGTAACTTATTTTATATTATCCCTGGCACTCACCATAAGAAATCAATTGAAGCTCAATTTGGCACGATCAATTCGTTTGACTTTGACCATCTTATTTGATGCAATAGTCGAACTCGAAACCTCAATATATTGACCATTATGAAGTTGTTTTCTAATGTGGTGATGTTGATGCTTTACTGTTTTTTTGCTTGTATTGGGTTCAGAAGACGAGCGTGTCACTGTTGCAAATTGACCATTTGGTAATTGTTTTCTGTGATGATAGTTAGCTTGGACTATCTTATTTAATAAATGTGATGCAGAAGTTGGTTTATTTTCAACATTTGGGCGAAAGACGAACTTAAAACCCCTTCATATTGACCATTAGATAGTTGTTTGCTGAGACTATGGAGATGATGTTTTACTTTGACTGCTTTCTTTCCTGAAGATGAGGTTGAAACTTGTACATTTTGTTGTTTTTTTAATGATGTTTTTCCTTGCCATTTGTATTTATTCGACTTGGTACTGCGAATGGTCGCTTTGGAGATGCATAGTCTTTCTTTGATCGTTTTGCGAAATATCACTTGCGAACGAACCTAGTACTGTCGACGATTTAATGATCTCTAGCTTTGAGTTTCTTTTATTTGGACCATAATTATGTGTCGAATTGAATTTAGAGCTTGTAAGATATTTGCCAATTGGTACACTTCCTGAGAGATCTGATTCATATCGACGTATTGTAGTCTGGAGACGGTTTATGTGGATGGGTTATGTAAGATTCAGTTTTAGCTCTTACATCGGCTAAATGATGGACAAAGTACCACGTGTCTGGGCTTTGTTCTGACTCACATATTGTTCCTTATATTACCGCCGATGTTTCCGCCTACATCCCCTTTTCCGTTCCCTTGAACATTAACACCAATATGATCGCCGCCATTATAATCCAGTTCGTTAAAAATATTTGGTGTTTTATTCGTGTATCCATATACATATACATTTCATTAAAGATATCAGTGTCATTCAGTTCTTTTTCAAATTGACTAGGACTAAGGTGTTGCTCGTACGCCTCATATCCAATCTTCTCATCGAACATATCAGGTGCTATATTCAATTCCGGATTATCCAACACACCCGTAAACATATCAGGGTTTCTGTTAAAATTCAATTCTGACACCATATATAATCACCAAAAGTTTGATAAGAACATTATTGTTAATTTCTTGCTTTCCGTTTGACATCAGATACGCTATCAAACTGCGAATCAGTATCACACAGATGTGTCCCGTGTATATACTCGCAGTTTTTTTGTGTAACCTTAAAGCCTCTGACCGGAAAGGATATCTTATGTGATTTCCTTCTTGTTTAGTAACTCTACCATCAAGAACCTCTTAGTTGACGATACCCTCCGTAACCGGGCCATTTACTGTGAGTTATCGGCCAAAAATTTCTTTAAAAACGACGCAGTTAGTCTTTCTGACCAGTCCGAAATTAGAGAAAAACATTACCCTTTCTACACTGAGAATCGAATGTAGATTCTGCGGCTAAAATTTAGGTCAACCCAAACCACATTGACACTCAAAAAGAACGCAATTAACATTTAGGATTAGCATAACCTACAATTGTACATAAATCAAATATTTGAACTATGAATAATTTGTATGGGAGAACACACATTTCAAGTCAACTTAAGAATGAGTGAGGGTAGTCTATTTAATAATATAGGTTAGCACAACCCACATTTTGTTTCGAATTAAAACAATGAGGTTTAGCCAACCATACATTGTACTTCTTCGTAAAATACATTGAGGTTTATCTGTAAACGTTGTTGGTCATTGCAGATCAACACGACAAACATGTAGTTAAACTGTACCAGAATGAGGTTTGGCCAGACACACATTGCACTTCCAGCTAAAATTCATTGAGGTATATCTCAAAACGTTGTTAGTCATTTTAGATTAACACAATAAGGCATACAGTTAATCGTACTACAATTAAGCCAAATAACACTTCATTCGAAAATGTGGTTGGTCATCAACCTCAATGTAGGCTTTGGCATACTACATATAATATTTCTCTGTGGGTTAGGATTAGCATAAACGAGTGTTCGCATACGCTATAATGTATGTAAAGTCGTACCCAAAATAAGATTTATACGAAATAATAATGCATGTAGTTTGCCATAATCCTCAATGAAGACTCAGATAACCTACAACCCACATTTGTATGGCGTAAAATGCCACAGAACTATGTACATTTAGTATATTATAACCTTAATGCGGCGTATGATGACAAACATTTCATTTGCCCACAGTTTTAGGTTCTTAAAACTATCAAACATTTCTCAGAGCGAGGTACCACTTGCGTTTATATTACTACTACCGCAGACAATGTTGGGTGAGTAAGCGTCGCGGCCAATAATTATGGAGATATTGTTAGCCTGAGCAAACGACACTACTCTCTCCAATTTTTCGTAGGTGGATGGTTTTCAGAGTTGTATGAGAGGTAAGCAGAAACCAATAAAATCTTCAATTCGCTGCCCATTCAAAAAGCTTGCCTTAACAGTGACAAAATCGCAGCTGGACAACTGTGGTTGAAATAAGGCATCTATAATTCCTATCAACAAAGATACATGCCCTCACTATACTATCAGCTTGACCAGCATGAATGATTTATTTGTTGTTATCCCAACCACGACCCTTAACTTTATGGAAATATAGCTCTTATATTAAAGCTATATTTGTTTGAACTCTGGTTATGCAGCGTCTGAAATTGGCCCTAGCATTTTCACAATGTTCCAACCAACAAACACTCAACGAAAAATCGATTATTCGACTTTTTTACAAAACCTAATGCAGATTCTGATTCAGCTAGTAGCCTTAGATAGAGCATCTCTCTCATCAGTTACAGTTGTAACTACTACTTCTGGCTCAGATATCTTTGAATCAACTATGCCTCTCGATATCTGACTTATTTCGTTGCCAGTCAAGCCGACCCCCACAGACATCGTTGACCAACAAGTACCCTTGCGAACGGTGTTGATACTGACGCCTTAGCCAGGCATTCCTGATCACTGACCATTGCTTTTTTCAAAGAAGTCAGCCATTTTGAACATTCTTTGACTTTAAATCTTTTGCAATTTTTTTTTTTGCATTTGATGCATTTGATTTCATCTTCGAAAGAAGGCAGAACACATTGACCGTGAGTTATTTCCACTAGTGTGACATCCTCATCATATTTACTATTGCTTCAAGAATCGATTCGGCATCGGTATTTGGCTTATTATAACGCATATTTTCCTAAAACTAAATATTTCCAGAACGAGCTCCACATAATGTTTTTTTATTTTGCAAAGGTAGATATTTAATACTGTGAAAACAGTACAACGGCAATACAAAAGCAACTCTGATGACAATTCAGTATAGGGTTAAAATTCCTCTGCATTGTTCGTGTAAACTATTGTATACATTTATATACCAATTGGAGTGGAATGAAGTTTATAATATATTTTATTATAAACCTACGCCGCGCCGATGGGTATAATTTAATATAATGCTGCTATCGCAACTTTAAAATTGTGTGGTCTTGTTTTGTTCAACCACTGTGATAACTCATCAGTTGGACACAGACTCAGACTCAAAAATTCTTTGGTGGCTGCTCAAGTTTTCCATAGAGGAGTCAATTCTCAAATTTGGTTAATATATGGATTCCGCAAGTTCATCGCTAACTTATTTCAAGCTGAATTCATTGTTCCGACATGACGGCCATTAGTACTGGGTTTCAACCTCAGAGCTGACGGTGGCGCCTTGGACGTGAAGCTGTCGATAAATCATGTTTCAACGCCATGTTTAATTGCCCCCAGCTAGATCACGGAACCGGTTGACATACATATAGCTCGCGACATAAACTGTCTCGTCCAGCTTGTATTCACAGTGTACGGCTCCATGTTTCGCATTGGATTTGTGGGTGGTACGAATATATGCTGAACATCGGCTATGTCACAGAATTCTTATAATTCGTGTAATGCAAACTGTGTACGGTCATTGGATACCAATACATCTGGTATGTCAAATCTAGCAATTAACGTCTTTGAAATCAATATCAAACGTTGTTATGTAAATTGAAAAGATTTTTGGCATCCGTTTGACCAAATTTTGCGCTAAAAGTTTGTCCGTTAACAGTTTGTTTACCACGAATATTTTCGATAAATATATAGTACTGACGGATTATGTCCAGTAAAGAATATACCTCAATATTTTCAAGCCGATTTAATTCAGCATCCATTATTGGTAGTAGTAGATTTTATTTAAATAAACAATTGTCACGTTTAATGTTAATTGAAATAAACGTGTAATTGCATGTTCATGGCTGGATATGCTACCAAAGGCAGTGGCTGGCCGTTTTGGTATGTACACTAGCTTAACATGCAAGGATAAGATCCTTCAACATACTTTCGATTGAACGTTCGGTGTTCTGGGAACAGCTTACTAATTGCT
>JANTEX010223260.1:0-13844 GCA_024741295.1 Macrocera vittata
CCCCCTTGGTGGAGTAGTGAGATCAGGGAATTAGGAAATCAAACACGAAGAGTTGGAGTTAGAGACTTTAGGTCGATATGGCTGCCCGTCAAATTGGATTGACTTGACGTCGATTTTGAATGTTTTTCATTTGATACCCGATCGGTTTTGATTTATTGCCACAGACTTTCGGTTGATAGCGGGTCACTTTGAAAATTCCAGATGATTTACATTTATATGCTGAACCTTGCGGTCCAGGTTAAGGTAACTGTTTGTTTATATCTGATCACTCCTGGTCGATTTCTAATCGATTTGCAGAAATTTTCGGTTTGTTTTAGCTTAGTTTCGGTTAAATCACTTCCAATGCATTTAGATTGAACTCTGACCAATTTCCAATGATTTTCGGTCGATTTAAGCTCCTGCTGACATACGTTTTAGTAATTTAATGACAAATCCGGTAATTTCTGATTGATTTGGGAGGATTTACGATCACTTTTGGTTGACTACCCGTCATTTTGTTGAATTTGTGTTATATTAACTGGTTGATTTGGAATGCGTCGGCTGGTTGATTGATATTTTTGGGTCAGTTCTGTTCACTTTCACTAGATTTAGAGGGGATTCCTTTTTGTGGTTCTCCGTGTTTGGATCCATTTTGATTTTCGGTCACTTGCAGTCAATTGTGTCTAGCCAGTTTATATCTGGTCACTTTTGGTCGATTTGTAGACCGACCAACAGCATTGTTTGAGGTTGTTTCCTCTCGATGTCAAGTCAATCCCGATTTAAAGGACATTTCGGTATTTTCCAAAGATTCCAAAGCGATTTGACTTTCGGGGTGTTACCGGTCATTTCGGACGATGTACGGTCACTTTTTAGTCACTTTCGACCAATTTGTGGCTACCTTTGATCTTTCTGAGGTGAATTCTGGTTTATTGCCGATTACTTTCAATCGATTTCGGATTTCGGACCTTTTATGTTTGTTTCGATCGCCTTCGATAGATTTTCGATTACTTTCATTTGATTTTCGGTTAACTGCCGGTTTATATCTGGTCACTTTCGGTCGCTTTGTAGAAAACTTCAACTATTTGACGTTGCTTCCAGTGAATTTCGGTCAATTGATTTTTGGTTAATTTGGGTCACCTTCGACCTTTTTGGGCAATTTTCGGTTTATTTCTAACTGGTCGATTCGTGGTTGATTTGAGCTTACGGTCATTTCGGCCGATTTAGGTCACTTTCGAACCATTTTTGGCTACCATCTCTCTGAGGTAATTCTGTTCTATTTCCGATTACTTTCGATCATAATAGAGCGGATTTCGGTAGATTTTCGATTACTTTCGTTTCATTTTCGGTCAACTGCCGGTTTATATCTGGTCATTTTCGGTCGGCTTGTTAAAATCTTCAACTATTTGAGGTTACTTCTAGTGAATTTCGGTCAGTTGATTTTTGGTCACTTTTGACCATTTCGGGCAATTTTCCTTTCGATATACAGCCGATTCCACTCAGTTTTGATTGGTTTTCGATCGCATTCGTTTGGTCACTTCTGATTGATTTTAGTTCATTTTCGGTCAATTAATTGTGACTGCCGGTTGGTTTTTGTTCACATCCATTCGATTTGTGGTCACCACTAACCTTTTGAGCATGACTAATGGTTCATTTATAATTACGCTCAGTCGAAAGTGAACAACTTTCGGTTGATTTGACCTTTAGGTTGATTTCAGACCTGTGCTCATTTATTAGTGACTTTCGGTTTATTTTTGGTCATATACGGTCGATTTCCAGTCGCTTTGTTGAAATCCCAATTTTCAGTGAATGCCGGTCAATTTCCAAATAACTCTGGTCGGTTTGATATCTGGTCAAATCCGGTTAATTGTATGAGCAATCCAGTAAACTCTGATCGACGAAAGAACTTCCGGTTGATTTTAAGTCACTTTTAGTAGATTTCCATTTCGGTCAATTTAGGCTGACATCCGGTATTTTCTCGTTGATTACCTTTCGGTCGATTTTTTGTAATAGCCTCCGATCAAAGTCGATTTGTAGTAACTTTCGACCATTTAAGAGTCATTTTATGTTCGACTACTTACGACAGAGCGACTTCTAATCACTTTCTGTTGACTTTTAGTCAATTATGGACCTCGAGGTCAATTAATTGTGACAGCTGACTTATTTGTGATCTCTTTTGGTCAATTTCCAGTTGGTTTTTGGCCAATTTGTTTGTTATCACTTCCGGTCGATTTTGGTCACTTGGTGACTATTAGGGTTGAATCTCTGTTGATTAGCTAGCTCCTGATTATTTTTTATAATTTTCTCTAACGAATTTTCTTAAGCCTAATCGAATAATTCGGCTACTGAAAAATCCCCGACCATTTGTGTTTTAATTTAGAGAACAAATCACAGTAAGGATACCAGTGAACCGTACCGGATTTTACCGGATTCAAAAATAAATTCTGGATAACGGCCAACATATTCTGATTTTTATTTCTTACAAATATTTCTTAACCTTATCAATGATTTAAGAAACGTTTTTCATTTTACGATACGAATATAAAACATAACAGTGCCATTTGTATCTTCTAGATAAATATTGTTGTGCACCTTTAAACATAACATTGTGAAACAAAGTCTAACATTAACATATTGCTTTTAGTTGAATAAAATTGCTCATTACAGTTTTAACAATTCCGTTCAAAAACAATTTAATTGAATGGTCAAAAGTTCCATAATAAACAAAAGTTTTATTTTTATACAAAATTAAATCAAGTCATCACACTTTCATTCAACTGTATAGATTCAGCGTCATACGCTTGTTTTTCCACTACGGAAAAAAAAATAAACAAATTAAAATCAATAACCGGGCAAATAGATGAACAAAAACAAAAAAGGGAATAACATTCTTTTCCTTTTGCATGTGTGTCACAGAGAGTTTTTGAGTATTTGAAATGAACAAAACCGGGTACGGTGTGTGTATGCATTGTGTAAGATTGTGTAACATTATGCTCCGACTAGACAAAATATACATAACTCAAATTTATTAACTACACGTATTGTACGTGTCTAAGCAAAACGTACGATTGCCTATATTGTTTAACAAATCTGGAAAATTATCGAACAAAAAAAATTGCTTTTTCATTTAAACTGCAAAAAATCATACCATAATCGGTTCATCATCGAAACTATTTTGCCGTTTGGTGTTACGATTGTTACTATTTTTGGTATCCTTGGTGTTACCACTACTGTTGCCATTTCCTTCCGTTAGACAGGCTGCCGTCGCACCAATATGTGTACTGGCCGGCGAAGTTGGTGCGGTCGCATGCATCATTTTCGCCATTTCGGTAGCCGATTCGTAGCCACCCGACATACTGCGAACGGCCAACGGTTTTTGTCGATGCAATTCACTGCCACCGCTTGGCATTACATTGTAACTTAAATTCTGATGACTACCGGTCCATCGAGACGATGTTGCAATGGAATTACTGGATTGCGATGCTGGAAAACTGGCCGCTTGATGATGTTGGCTCATCATATCACCGGCTGTCGTTTTATTGACGGAAATGCCACGTGCGGCCATCGACGATGTGGAAGACGAATGAATATAGTCACCACCACCACCACTGCTACCGGTTTGATCGCGTAAACTATATCCACCGACCGAAACTGTTGTCGTCGATTCGGGCAGTTCGATGTCGGTAAAATAATGTCCACCGCTATCTTTTGACGTGGCCAACATTGTTGACGATGCCAAATTGTGTCCGCCACCATCACAACTTTCAATTGTCCGTCGACTAACATTATCGCCAAGACTGCCCAGCGACGAATCAATGCTTTCCTTCATGTCTCGACTACTTTCGTTCGTATAATGACTGTCACGACTTAAATCGTCCAAACTGCCACCTTCACCGTCCATATCGGTCGACAGTAAATCATCGTCCGAACTGGCCCGCGCCAAACTTGGCAACGTTGACGTAAGCATTGCTTTTTCCTTTTTAATCTCTTGAATGTGATCTTCCAGCAGCATTTCTTCGGCTTCCGATTCCAAATTGGTTGGTCGTGACGGTGCCAATTCCTCGGGCGTAAACACTTTCGAACTGCGCAACGTACTCAAACGGGTCGATGCTGTATGCGCGGCCGTATCCAACGTATCAATGTCGGCCAACGTCGATTTAACGTTCACCATTTTCTGTGTGATTAACGTTTCGATGCATTTCGTTTGACGGCCAATATCGTTTAGGCTGTCCTGGGCGGGAATTTGTCGATTCGTACGCAGCACACACGGTGCAAACACAATGGCCAACGAACTGGCCGACATCCGATTGTATTGTTCACGTTGTGCCACCAATGCCAAATGAAATATTAACCGTTCCAATAGTGCATGATGGGTGAGTGGCAATTTTTTGATCAGCGACATTATTGTCGAAACACGATCGGCATTTTCCGATAGTTCGGATGCACGCAAAAAATCATCGTACCTATCAAAGCTCAACAGTGGTTCGGGCATTTCGCGTAAAAACGATTTCAATACATTGGCCAGTACGTGCACGTTGTACGATTCGTAATCGAGTTCGGTGCACGACACCATCTCAGACATTTTCGTCTTAAGCTCTTTGATTTTTGAGTTTACACCACTTTTTCGATAGATACCCTCTGCATATAGACCATGCATTTCGATTTTGGTTATCAGTTGTTCGATTTTCGATGGTATTTTGACGCCACCTTCGGCTTGACACAGATTGGTGAGCGGTACACCGAATAGCGTGGAATTTTGTATGGTCAGATGGGATGTGGTGTTGTTGTTCGGTGAACTGGATACTTTGTTGCATTGCAATGATTTCTGGTAACATTTTTTGTGACATGTCAGTCGGCAGTTTTGACACACCTGCAAACGTTTTTTATTCATTAAATTCGATTTCGATATGTTTGATCGAAAGTGAAACTATTATTGCGACAATGCACACTTACCAAACCACGTTCGATTGGCCAAAGCAAAAACTGTTGACAAATCTCGCACGCCGTTGGAATGTTTATGATAGTTAATTGAAAAGTGTGACCTATGAAACCAAGACAAGACATACAATAAATCCGCAAAAAGAACCGTACACTTGCTAACGAAAACCAACTTACCATTGTAATTCGTATGCTCATCCACCTTTCGTTTCTTTTCCTTCTTTCGTTTAGCCTTTGGCTTTTCCGTTTCCCGTGAAACCATAAACTCATTCAGAAAACCTCGAAACGCATTGACGCCCATTGTCAATGGGAAATCATCGCGTCGACCACAACACGTTTCCATGACATGCTCAAAATTCGCTATCAAATCACGATACTTAATGTTAAGCGAATCGGAATTCTGCTTGTGCGCCACACTATACTGTGCCACAAGATTATCTTTGAATTCGCGCAGCGCTTGCTTAAAGACCCGATCCACTTCAGACGGTTTTTCGCAGTCATTATCGATTTTACAGATTTTTTGCGTTATAAAATCTTGCATCAATTGCAATTCCTTGGCATCGCTAATTATCTTATCGGTCGAATCTTTGTATTCACGTGTGCCCGAGTATTTCGAGTTTGGCGTCGACACACTTTTCTCTGCGTGCTTTTGGAAGCGTTTCGATCGTTTCGCCTCGCACTGTAACGTCTTAACGCCACCGTTTTGTATGCATTTCGTGTGCACCAGCACTTTACAGTCTAAACATCGATGACCTTCGTTCACGAACGCATCGCTTTCCTGACAACTGGCACATTTTTCCGCTTTGCCTATGCGCGCTGCCTTACGAAAACGATGACCGGCAATGTTAATGTGTGTGCTCGATTGATACATGTCATTGCCACGATTTGCGTCCAGCAACGAGATTTTATTTGTGCTCGGATCCGAATTGCGACGTTTCAGTGAATCAACACTGATGGCCGATTGTCGCGATAGATGCTGATGTTGATGATGCGCCTGAATTGTGCCAATAATGCCCGAGTACTCATCGCTTAGATTTGTTTTTACCGTACGACGTGCCTTGGCAATGATATTTGACGATTGGCTATTGTTTTTGCTAAAGTCTTCGGATATTGTGCCCAGAAGAGCGGCCGCTTTACCTACAATGAATTGAGGGTTTTTAAATTGATCATATTGTCAATTTCATTATCTTCACAGTTACCTTTTCGGGCCGCATGAAATTGTTTTGCCGCCAAATCATCAGCCATCAACTGTTCCTGTGCCGACAATACTGGATGCTGTGGCTGCTGCTGCTGCTGCTGTTGTTGTTGTTGCTGCTTAAAGGCAACATTCTGATACGTAGCATATTGCGATTGATCGCTACTTCTTGCACTTAAATTAACGTGGCCACTTGTTGTAACCGATGTTGTCGGTTGGCTACTCGTCGATCCGGTTGGCACAACCGCTGCGGATCCATATGATTGAAATTGATAATTTGAATTCAATTCATCGCCAGTGCTTCGACAAACCATACTCCGATTTATCGACGTACCACCACTCTGTGACAATGGTATTTTATTTGTAACAATTGCACCGCCACCTGTTTGATTTAGTTGTGTGGTCGACACACGAGAAATATTTCGAGGGCCAACGTGCATGGTAGCGTCAACGGATGCCGAAACTGGTATGTTTGTTGTTGCATTGACTACGACAACATTACCGCCGGCCGTGGGATACATTAAATGCTGTGAGGTAGTCTGCGGTGAGGTGTCCGACATTGACAAACGGTCGACATTTCGATCGTAGTTCATGGTGCCAGCCATTTCACGACGTGGTGGTGTGGCAACCGGTCCAGATTCGACTCGGCGAACGGCCGGTTTAATTTCATCGTACCTAAAAGACACAATTCATTAAAACCGTGCCCCTGTCAAAGTACACAGAATATCGCATACCGTTTGGGATCGTCAAAATAATTTTTCGCCGCACGCTCCAAGTCGTAAACACGCGAACTACGACTATCGACAATTTCTTCAGCCGGTCGATTCAAATCCATTTTGGCAAATTTATAATTCTGATAGTCTTGATATTGCGATTGTGGCTGTTGCTGTTGTTGTTGCTGCTGCTGCTGCTGCTGTTGCTGTTGTTGTTGTTGTTGCTGATACAGATGCTGTTGATGGACCATTGATTGGCCATCATTATTGCTTTTTGCGAAATTATTATTATTGCCACCGGACGATGAGATCATAAGACTACGAAATTGATTTTCGGCTTTATGTAAAACATCACGTTTCTGTTGATCGAGTAATGTGTAGTCGGTCATCAGGTTTTCGTTGCTACGATTTGTTGCCGATCCAACTGATACACATTCGATTGCTGTGACCGGTGCAGTTGATATTGGTGAATAGTAATTTGAGTAGAACGGAGATGTACGTGTCTTGTTCGGACTTTCGTATTCGGAATCAAGACTATAGTGTGGTTTATTTACAAGACGTTTCTGGGATTCAGGATCGGGCGGTATATCAATGGACCTGTATGCATTTCATCGTTCATAAATTAATCCCAAAAAAAAATTAAAAAGTTAATGGTTTAAAAACTAACCGTTCGTTGACCGGTAAACTTTGCGTCGGTCGCAATTTATACCGTTCTTTGGCCATTTTTTGCCGATACGAACTTCGTTTGAACAATATTCGTGCCAATTTACCGCGAATGTGTGCCTGTACAATTACGATGCCCGTTCGCAATTTACTGTACCATTTGCGCGTCACATACATTCGCCATATTGATTGAATGATGGTGGCCGCTTGTATGTGTGACCGTTTGATTGATACCGATTTTTGGGCCAAATACATACGAAAATATGATTGTATTACGATTGTAGACGAACGAAGCGCTAGATATTTTCGCCGCAGCAATAAACTACGAAACCAGCGTTGAATTCGAATAATGCTGTCAATGATTCGGGTGTGTAATCGTACGTCTAAACTGTTTTTCTCCGATTCGCGCATATATATTTTTGAGATTCCTGAAAGGGGTTCGAATTTGTTATGACAATATATGACCATATTTGGTTCATCAACTATTTCTCGTACCAAGTTGATAGTGCTGCTTATTCAAATCCATTGCGTTCATAAAATCTCGAACATCTTTCTGTGAACTGACTAGACCTTTTGGCAATAATATTCGATAGAGTTGAATGAATTCTTCGTATGTTAAACGAACGTTGTAGCCTGCTCGGCGAATTCGTACCGTTTCAAGCATGCCGGTGTAACGCAACTGAAATATGTCGAAAAAAATATTTAGAACTTGTTCAACAGCCATCATCGGAATATGTGTTTACACACCTGACGAATAACCGTATCGTTATCAAATTTATTCGGAATTTTATGTGCATTTGATTTGATGCATCTGATGAAAAACGGATTGGCCTGTTAAAAGAAATATTAAAAATCGTTACAGCAATTTTAAAGAGCTCAACATATCAATAACTGCTAGATATCGATACATTTGAAAAATTCGACACTATGATAAATATCGATATAACGATATATATATATCGATATATATCGATATTTATCGATATATACTGACATGTATCGAAATGTATCGATATGAATCGATTTATATCGATATGTAACGATATTTTAAGAACCTTAATTGATTTAACAAAAAGTTTGAGCAGCCATTCGAGACCCATCTTGATCTAGATTACGTTTTCAGATTTTCAAGAACGCTATCCCAACGCCGAAAAAACGATTCACTACAAACGAGCAATTGTAGAGAAATTTGCACCGTACAAGAAAAAAAACGGACTAACATTGCGTCTGACACAGTACGCAACGTTGGATTATGAGGAACCGAAAATGCGTTGGGAGTGGTATGCTAATCGAAAAGATTTATTGCAAATGATTAAAATTGCTTTCGATACGAAACAAGTGGAAGAGTATTTTGTAAATGGTCGACCGGACTGTTTGAAATGTAGGCGTTATAACACTGCACTTGTATATACTATTCAAGTATATTTACTACAGTAAAAGTCGTGTTTTACAGATTATACTTACAACGCTGATGATTTAATAGAGAAAAAACTAGACTTTTATCACATCCCTAGGCTGGATTCGTTAAGCTCGTTGGAAGTTCATCCGTTGTATATACGAGAGTATTTCAATTCCCGAAAAGATTTGTAAGTACATCCGTTCTATATGTAGGTAGCAATTACTTATTACTTATTACTTTTTTTCGAGTAAATAAACATATAACTTTCAATTTTGTGTTCTCATCCTGAAGTCAAATCATTTTCATTTATTTGTGTGACACCAATATACTTAATTATTTAAGATAATGGGGCGTCCTATCAAAGAATCACCGCTCGTATTATCTTTGGTCCTACATACTACTCTAAATAATTTCATTTTGGCACAAGCTATGCCATCTATATTTATCAAAAATTGTCGTTAAGAAGTTCTCAAAGTAGGTTCCTCGGCTTGTTTGAAAAAAATATCCTTCAAATAGTAAATATTATATAGATTAGTATGGAAAAAAGATCTATAGCAGTTCATAAAAGAGCTCGAGAACATAATAGTGTTTATGAAAAGTTTTAGAATCTCTTATACGATTTTTATTTCCATATAATGTTCGTTTATGTTTGAAAGCTTTTTGCATAGCTGAACTTTCATAATAAGGACTAAATAAGAATGCCAATATAGAAGGACATTTTAAATATATGTACGAAAAACGTACAAAAAATACAATAGATGGTGCAGACCCACAGACAATATAGCTAACAAGCTTTTTATTCGTTTAGACTTTACTACAGAGAATTCAAACTGAAGGAAAAAGCTCCAAACTCGAAGGATAGTAAAATCTTAACGGTAATGCATATATAACACAACTGGGTTTTATACGTTATAACATGACAATACTAACGAAAAGCTTTCTCGCGAGTAGGAAATTTCGGAAAAATATTATCGAAACTCGTCGAAAACATCGAATAAAGACATTGCTCTGCGGAAATTCAACATAAACGAAAATACGATTTTTCTTCAATTTCATTATGCAACCGATGCAATAACGGCAAACACCAGAACATTTGAGAAACCACCGAAACCTGATTATGGATGTCAAATAGAGTTTATTCCGGAGAACAGTACGGGATATATTGTATGATTGAATTGTAAATCGAATTACATTTGGATGAAAATATAACTTTACTTTACATATCAGGCCAACCCTCTCGAAGGCGAACCCACACAGTTAGATCAATATTTGCTGTTATTGGAACAACTCGAGGCTGAAGATAATTGCAAAATCGAATTCAACTCAAGATGTGATGATACTAATGGCATTTTACGACTGCGAAAAAGTCAAATGCTCAGTCCACAGTTAGTGTTCAGCATTTTTGATCCGATGCGAAATGATGCCGCTCGCAAAATTCGAATGGCAAAAGTAAGGCAATTTCTAAGCAACTCTAGTTGGTTAGTTGAAGGCCGACGTCGGTTCGACTACGCAGAGACAATATTTTTACTTAAATCAGGTAACTTTTCTGAGCCATAGAGACGTCGTCAACCGACTTTGAGACCACTCAACGACACCTTGGCGTAGTCTTAGTTAGACTACTACCAAGTGAGACCACGTTACGTCGCCGTCAAGACGTCTCTACGTTTCAAAAAAGTTCTTCCATTTAGGTTTAAAAAACACTCTTTGCGTAGTCGAACTGAAGTCGGCAAACGACTAACCAATCTAGATTCCTTCGGTTGAAAGTAGGCGATTTTAATGACGAAAAATCCTATTTTTTTTAGTATGAAATGGTTAAGGAACACAATGAGCTGGTAATGAATGCAGAACCAGATTTTTTGGCGCCATATTTGGTGGGTTTCACCGAAAATACACCGAACCACGAGGAATCTGTACACATATTTCGCAAGTGTCTTAACGATATTCGAGAAAACTTCTTGGACATGCTGAATGGACTTCAAAGAAGATATGATGAGGTGAAGAAGATTTTTTTTCTGTCCAGTGACGGATGTGATTTTTTTTGCCAATTTTCAGCACGTTTCGGAAGCACAACACTTTAAAATGTTTCTTAACCGTTTTCAAGATCAATTTGATGACTTTGAATATGATGAACTGATCAAAGAGGGGTAATAGAAGAATAATGCCTGATGTTAAATGTCATATAGTTAAACGAATGTTCTTAATTTCATAGCGAAAACATTGAAATTAACAAGCGAATGATCCAGCAACGGCTAATTAGTACCAAGGAAACGGCGCAGCAGAAATACGATAAAATTAAGCAATCATTGTGGGAAGACTGTCGTTTGAATTTACCTAAAAACTTTGTGGAATAATTGATGGACATTAGCATTTGAGAGATCGTTTGCTTTTAAATTTTGGTTTGAATAAAGATTTTTTTTGCGAAAATTAAATGTTTTTCCTAGTTAGCTGTTAAATTTAATTTTGGTAAAATATTTTTCACAATTCAAGTTGGCAATTTAACAAAATTTTATTTAGTTGTGATTTTGTGATTAATTTGATTATATTGCCCAGTTTGATTTTGGATAATTTTCACCCCAATAAACAAATTCCTGAAATTCGTTCGCAAAAATTTTACAGTGTGTCCAGTTGGATACATAAAAGCTGATTCCGATCTAGTCGGAGCCACCAATACAACAAGTATGACCTTCTGGAAGACAGCGCCTTGATCCAGTTATGTTAAACATTGTTTCAACTTGGTACTGATCTGAACGCAGTGTTCGCGGTACGTAGTTTGACGTCTGCTGCTTATGAATGTAACGATTGATGATGAGATGAGGTAATAATTAAAAGCCGGTTTGTGCAGTTAATTTTACTCTCACACGCAACTACATTCTATATTTTTTATAACGACAATATGATTAAAACAATTCGTCGTTAACGTAGTTCCCCTACTACAGAAAGATAGTGAGATATTCGCGGATAACCTCTTCAACAAACAAAAAATATTAGTCGAAATTTTTTTGCGACCTTGGACGCAACTCCTCTCAAAAGTATATTAAGACCAGATTTGGATCTGCTGCGAGATCGGTAGAGACCTAAGCAGCACAAAGAGATGTCGTTCGACTACATAGAGACCGATTTTTGAATCTAAATAGTAAAACTTTTTTGAGTACCTCGTAAATCGACTTTGAGAAGTTGTGAATTGACTACACATCGACGACATAACGTGGTTTTTATTAAAAAGTTCTTCTGTACTGTCAGTGTATATTATTGCATAAATTTGTTCATACCAATCGGCATGCATCGTTTTATTTAGTTTCTCGCATTACTTGGCCATACGAGCAATGCACTGCAATAGCGAAAAACAAATGATCGACACAATTGCGTACAAGATGTTCAACAAGGTAACGCAAAAAATGTGTACGAGATTTTTGCAACAACAATAATGATCACCTTATGAACCAATCGACAAACATAATATGAAACAGTGTATAACGTGGTTTTATTTGGTCGTAGTCTAATTAAGACTAAGCCACGTAGTCGTAGCGTGGTCAATTAGCGACTTCAAAAAGTCGGTTGACGAGGTCGTATCCCAATTTGTTCGATTCCTATCTCATAAAAATAGGCTTAATCGGCTAATAAGAAAATAAATTTTCTTTTTCTTTTCTTGAAAGGATAAAACATTTTCTCCCCAACAAATTTACCTATATTTACTTCCTCACTGTTTTTCTGAGAGAGCAAATTTCTCCATTCAAAGTTGCTCTTTTTCATACTTTGGGCTCATCTTTAGTCGGAAAGAAGAAGGGGGTTTGGCCCGAACTCGTAGAGCAAATAACAATCGAAAAAAGGATAATTTTTGACTATTAATTGCTAATTTTTGTTGAAGAAGTCACTTCTCGAAAGCCCAAATTTATTCAGAGATAGGTGGATTTTTCTCTTTTTATATGGTGGCAGAAACTCGGAACTACGACCTAACAGTGGATTTTCAAAGTTCGCTCTATACAAAACTTTTCTCCGCCATCAGGTTGGTAGTGCGACTTTTAAAATGATTTCAAAAGAAAAGAATAGCTGACCGGACCTAAGTAAAAGCTCAGCCTATATATTTTTTATAATTTTTATGATCGTAATTCTTCGTAGTCTCAATTCATTGTGGATAGAACTCTTCATTTTTTAAAAACAATACCAACATCATCGAGGTTTCTCCTGCAATCATTCGAACCATTCCAAGATCAACGAAGTCCTACCACAAGCACTAGAGTCCCTTATAGACCATCCAGTTCTTATTAGGATCACTGAAGTTCTTCCCTAGAACAAACCCATACAATTTTACACCTAAATCCAAAATCTGTCTGAAACATATCTTACTGAAAACTACTAGCGGTACTTCAGTATCTGCCAACCGTCTTTAATCTGGTTTGTAAAAGACCTGAACGATAACAGACTAAGTGAACTACAGTTTCGTGCTCCAGATTAAACTTATTGTCATGAAATCTATCTGCAGTGACCAATTACCGGTCAAGATACAAATCAGCAACAGCTTCTAGCCGAGGACCTTTGAGGTTTTTCGAAAAAAGTCTTTTTCTGACGACCTCAGTGTGCTAATCCCGAAAAAAAATCGCCGATTTTCTAAAGAAAGCCAGTTATAAATTGACCCCGATCAGTACTGACCAATTGATGGATGTTTATTGATCTTCGAGCTTCTTCAAGCCCTGGATGAACTATTTCAATATTTCAGATCAAATCATAAGAAAAATTATTGTGCGTAACGTCTTCTTCGACGATCAGTGTTTATAGCTAGACATCCAGGGCGCAAACATTCTCCTTGAGCCATGTTGGAACATGTTTGACCTCTGCCAGAGATACAAAAGTAGAACTATCAAGAGGTATCAATGAAGCCATATATTTGCATGTGGAATATATGACACGCTGATTGCAAAAGTAGGCTATCTTTTGTCTAAGAGCAAAAACGCCTTAAAAAAAC
>JANTEX010223371.1:0-13842 GCA_024741295.1 Macrocera vittata
TTGTTGCAATGAATTTTAAAAGTTTCTGTTTAGACATAAAGTAAACCGTTGGCTAACCTCGCGATATCATCCTCAAGCGAATGCAAGAGAGCCGGCCAACAAAACAGTGTTGTGTTTAATTCGTGCTTTCATAAAAGAAAAAAATTATAGCCATCGTTCATGGGACACACAATTACCTGAGATTGCAAGTGCTATGAATTCATCTGTTTATTCCTCATCCAAATTCTCGCCATATTATATAAACTTTGGTCAAAATATGCCAAATTGTGGTGATGTGTTTGACCATCCAATACATGATGATAGCGAAAATCGGGTGGACAAAATTACCAAGGTGCGTAATATAGTGGTGGAAAATTTAAGGAAGGCATATGAAAATAGTAGGAAAGTATATAATCTTCGGAGTCGACCGGTACATTTTGAAAACGGGGAAATTGTTTGGCGTCTAATTTTGTGAAATCGGACGCCGAGGGAGTAGTTATGAACTGGTTGACGTGCACGCCAAATCTCTTGGGATCTTTAGTGCAGAGGATTTAAAAAGAATGAAAATTATATTGTTTAATCTATGCCTATGGGATAGACTATGTAGTTCGTTTGAATTATTAAATTTTTTTCGATACACACATAGATGTATAAATATGTTTATGTACCTATATAAATATAAGTATATAGCGGATGGCAGCCAAGAATATTCGCTGAATTCGGTTCCATAGAAGAACCGTTGCCATGAATATGCGTTGAACAATATTATATACGTTGAACAGAAAACTGTTGAACATTTGGTATATTGAAAATTAAGACTAACAAAAAATTAAAATTTTAATTTCGCGCTTCAAATGAAACGCCTAAATGTCGTTCTTTTCATTATAAAGTTTCGAGTTCTACGCAAAAAATGTCGTTGGAAAAAACTACATTAACTTTTAAAATTCACATGTAGGTGTCTGAAGAAGTTCCTATAAAAATAAATATACTATAAAAAACTAGTACTACAAATATCGCGGATGCCGGTTGACGGCGCGCTTTATAGCGTTGCCACATAGCCAATTTGGTAATATGCATTTATTAAATCTTGTAAATTGGTTAAAACCTTTAAAAATCTGCATGCTAACCGCCAATTTATTCAGTTTGACAAATTGGCGCTCGACGTTTTCCATTTCATTTCGTCCAAAAAATATTCAATCGCTATAGTAAAACCTAGATGTACCACAAAAGTAGTACCCCTGGCAACACCAATTTGTACAAACAGAAATAAAACAAAATGATTTGTGGTTGGGTTTGTGTGATGTCAATGTGTGTGTGTGCATGCACGTATAGTTACGTACCTTTTTGCCAGTCGAAACCGCATCACGTAGTTTGCGCAGTTTTTCCAAAATAAACGCTTTATTTTGTGTGATATTTCTATACTTCTTTCCACATCTTATATCATCAAATAAACACCGGTAATTATACGCATCAATTTATAACATTGTTTACGATAAATACGAGCAAACTATTGAAATACTATCAATAAAGCTTTTTGCTGGCTTGTCGCATTTTAAAATGCCGCAAACTCGCAAAATGCTGCTGGTGTGCGGTGGATGTGAAATGGAACAGAAAAATGGTCGATGAACGCCGAAGTAGTATTTTTTGTCAAAATACTTTTGTTTACAATTTATTAATCCCGTTCCCTTATTTTGCTTACTCTAAATCGGAAATTCTTTCGAATTCACATTTCTGGCCATAATATTTCAATTGTCGCAGTTCTACCAGGCGAAACTTTGCCAGACACAAAATGCCATTGTCATTGTCTGTGATCCAACCAATGAACCAAAGGCTTGGGGTGAGAAAAAAAATTGCTTCGATGTGTATTGTGTGTGGTTACAGTAATTTTTTTTGTCAGTCCATTATATATGTGTGCTGGCTGCTGCTGCTGCTGAAGTTGAAGTTATAATAATGTTTTGATAATATGGGTACTCTTTTCGATTCGTAATTGTTAAAATAATTTTGTATAAAATGTGTGGATGTATGTTGCGATCTACAACGACACACCTGCCTAAAAAACCTCAAGTCTGTTGGTTTCATCGTTGAAGTGTTACCTATACTCTACCTACACTACAGTCCGCCTAACTGTACGTAGTTATGTGAATGATTCTTTTGTTTTAATATGAGATTCGGCGATTACTTTATGTTGTACATGTACAAGAAATAATCCGTTTTGACTAAACTTTTATATATAAACCAGACGTGCATAATCTCATATTCAAGATTAAGTGCGGCAATTCATGATGTGATAATGCTGCTATTAACAACAACCAGTGGAATGACAAACGTTATGGGTACTGGCTGGTGGAATCCTGGAAGACTAGAGAATGAACTGTCATGTATATGTGTCTGCGGCTCTGTCCTGAAATTTTGGGTTTCACCAGCTATAGATCTGATAAACACACTTTTTCAGCCTGGCAGCTGCTCGCCGGATTGAGGTGGTTTAAGTTTGGTGATCTATAGTTGGCACGTTCGACAAGTACAAATGAAAATACATATCCGCGGCCTGAAATAGGTTGTTCCAAAGGAATAATTTTAGGCGGTCCAATTGTTGCAAAGAAAAAAAAGTTGCTGTGTCACTTATTCAGTAACCATTTGTAAAATTCCTCGAGAATTCATCGGAATTCCATGGGAATTCCTTAGAACTCCTCGGAAATGCCTCAGAATTCCTCGGGAGTTCCTTAGCAATTCCTCGGGAATTCCTTGGCAATTCCTCGGGAATTCCTTTGGGAGTTGTCCCAGGAATTCCTGAAGTAGTTACCCCTTCGGATTGAGGTAATGCACATTAATGTGTATCTATCCGAGGTAGATCTTGAGGTTGCAAACTTAGTTGGTGAACCCTTTTCTGTTACAGTTTCTCGTAGAGAGGGTCCTTGATCTCACCTTAGTCTCATCCAAAGTTGGTAGGTGATTAAAGAATTGGCACGTTTCGCGGGATGACTCACTTTCCGACCATTGTTACATAGTGTCGGCATCCAGCAATTGCTAAAAAGATCTCAAAAATACGAACTGGGAAAATATACAGAAGTGTACTGTGTAGTAGAGTTGCGCCTCTGGACACTCAAGATCTGATATCAACATCTCGTATTGAAGTCCTGGCCGACGGTGTTAGAGATGCTATCACAGCATCGTATGAGGATTCGGTAAGTCTGACTTTGATCTAGATGTTGGGGCTGTTGGAACGCTTCAAATTGGGTTCTTACCAATGCGGTTGTCGATACAGTTAAGCTTGAGTGGGCAGTTAGGGATATATTCCTCATGCCTGGTGTGGCTCCAGAGTTACTTTTATACAAAAACCAGACCGCTTGAGTCACGTTAATCGTAAGGACTTCAGCCCGCTTTGCTTGAGCACTTTTATTTTAGAGACTCTTGAACGACTGGTTCGGAACGAACATCAGAGAAGGTTTGACTGGCTGAAATACTATTACCAGACATCAACATGCGCTCAACTGATTCTGCATACATTGCTTGATATGCAAGATTAAAGGATCGTTTGTGATTAGTGCCGTCCTTGACCTTGAGGGTGCACGTCTTTGGAGAGACATTGTCGTGTTGCCAGAAGTCTTGTAGATTAGATCGGTGCAATGCTCGGTAAACGGCAAATTCAGGATAAGTGGCACTGAGAATACAGGTTGACAAAGGATGTCCTCCGGGAGGAGTCCTGTCTCGTCTTTTGTGGTATCTTGTGATTGATGGTCTTTTGGAGTGACTAAATAGGGCAGGCTTTTATCGTCAAGTCTCTGTTGATGATCTCGCTATGCTGATCAGCAGCAAAATGTGAGAACACGGTTGAAGAGCAGATCTCGAGGGCAATAGGGATCGTGGTTCGTTGGTGCGAGAAGAACGGACTGTCTCTAAACCCGGCAAAGACCGTAGTTGTCTTGTTCTAAAACAGAAAACGTGAGCTCAGAACGATACCAATTGTCATGAATGAATGACGTTTTGAGTTGTCCAAAACTGTTAAGTGTTTCGGAGTCGCTCTTGACAGACATGGCCGGATTTACGCTGACACTTAAGCCTCGGGGCCCCAAAATAAAGTGGCCTCCAAAGATTTCCCCGGACATAAAGGGGCGCCCGAAGGCCCACACATGAAAGTTGGTCCCCGACATGAAACAGGCTCCAACATGAACGGTGTCCCCCGACATGAAAGTTGTCCCCTGACATAAAAGGTGACCCCCACATGAAAAAGGGACCGGGCGGAAGGATCTGCCGGCATGAAAGGGGTCCTTGCCACGAAAAATGTCACATGAGGGCCTCGGCTCAAAAAGACCATTTGGCATGTAGATCTGAAGGTGATTTCAAGTTGCCTCAAAGCTAAATAACACATTTCAAGTCATAAATTCGGCTCAATTAGAGTGCTCTCAAGTAAAATTGGCTTCAAAGGTGCTGCCCTAAGAAAACTCAAGCAGGCAGAAAAATTGCGAGGGGCTCCTCAAAACTCAAAGGAGCCTCCAAATCGTATTTAGCCTGGCGCCTCCGATGACCTAAATCAGGACCTGTTGACAGGAAGCTCAGTTTGAAAGATAATTTACCATTAAAAAGTCACAGAATGTTCTTTTCACGTGCAGATTGTTGGGAGGACATAGGGTATCAACCCGAGGTTGTGCTTTTGGCTTTATCATGCGGTAGTGAGACCCGAGCCGTAATTACTCGAGTAATTCTGTGAGGAACTCTAAAGAATTCTTTTTGTCGAGGAATTGTTTGGTTTGGGACATATTTTCAAGTAATTACCCCCTCGGTAAGACCTGTCTTAACATATGCGGTTGTTATTTAGTGGACTCGTACTGAAGTGGCCACAGCAAAAGTTCAGCTCACACAGATGTAGCGCCTTGCCTGTTTGACCGCAATAGGTGCTATGCAAACTACTCCAACCGCTGCTTTGCAGATTGTTCTGTTGCCACTGCATCTACAGGTCAAGCTGACTGCCCTAAAGTCTGCTATTAGATTGACTCTCAATGGTTTTTGGAAGGGACCTGTCTTCCCAAACACTCGGTTATCCTGAAGCGTCTGCCTATTGTGCCCGATAAACTGAACTTAGTCGATCTATTCTGTTAGGATTCTAAGTAGGGATGGATGGGCTACACTGACGGATCTAGAGTTGATGGCATGTCAGGCGCGAGAATTCTTATTCTTAGTTTTAGCTATTGGGGTGTGTTGTGTCGCAAGAAGAATTACTGCACCCTGACCGTATTGCCATAAACAGTGACAGTCAAGCCGTTAAATATGCTCGCAAAAGCACAGTTGAACTAGTTTGAGTTACTGGTCAATCCATCATTAATGTGAATGACAGCGGCGATCATCGGTCCAGGACGAAATCCGGGTCTCTTTTTGGCGGACGTGAACCCGTTGTTGGTTTCACGCTTAATGGCTTACTCTGGGATATTGGAAACTTTTTCCACGTTGAGCATAGTTGAACGGGAATTCGTTTAGGGTCCTGCCGTCAGACAAAGAGTTTTGTCGAGGAGCCCAGCAAGTCCTTGGCTTAGTACCTGCTAGGTCTTGGAAGAAGGCAACTAATGATGCTGATTGGCATCATAACGGGACACTGCCTATTGCAAAAACATTTGAGGACGATGGGTGTTGTGGATTGTGACGTGTGTCCATATTGTGGTCTTGTGGAGGAAACTGCTCTTCATTTCGTCTGTGATTGTCTAGGCTTTGGCACAGGCCAGATTGAGGACTCTTGGCAGATACTCATGTATACCAGGAGAGATTAGCAAGGTTGAGGCAGATTTTGGATTTTCTTTAAAAGTCGCATCGGTTTGACGAAGACGCTAGAGGAGCATCGTCATAGGAGAAATTGTTTATATAAACCTTTCTTTTTTGGCGTTTGGCACAACGGACCGATATAGTGTCTAAGTGCCAGTCTTTATTAAGCCCTTTTCAAATCTAATCTTATCTAAAATAGATGGTCATTTGAACGTTTGTTTAGCACACGATTCATTTCGAGCATCGATCTGAAGAATGCTTTTTGGTAAATTGAGCTAGATGAGGATTCGAAGAAAAAGAAGGCGTTTCCCTTACTTGGTAGACCTCTGTATCAATTTCGGACAATGCCGTTTGGTTTGTGCAAAGCTGCTCTGTTGACTCTGCGATTTAAACAGCAGAAGCAGTTCCTGGAGATTTTGCTGTCTTCCGTCCATCTACCATCTGGATCTTTGCAATTGAAAGGGCGTGTCCTTCGTTTTGGATAGGATGCGCTTCAATCTCTTTTCGCCTCTTTGTTGTACTCAATACCATCGCAGAAAGTCCGCCAGAAGAGTGTCGGACCTCCTGTCGCTAGCATGTGAATGACCGGTTAACGTCATTGCTTAACTCTCTAAAATCTCTATTCCGCCATGGTGGTTGCTGATTCTTATTTAGACATAAATTGTGCACTTCGGTTAGCCATTTATTTATGATGCTAACTGTGAAGCTAACTTTTTAAGTTTTGACACCGCGTCCATGATGCATTCAGTCGGCTAATTCATGTTCAGATTTTGTCTGGTTATTTTGTCTAGGGGTAGCGCGTTCGATGTACCAACGATTACTGTCGTGTCCAACTAGTTACACTCCTGATCGCTCATCTAACTGTCGATGTCCGCTTTGATCTGAATGTTGCGAATATCGTTCGTTCAAGAGTCCGTATCGGACTTCCGATGTCGCTGTTTTCCGTTGGCTGGGCCTGTTCCTTCCTTTTAAAGGCGAAGGTAGATGCTACCGCGGCCCAAGCTATCTTACCGGATCTCGCGAGGAGAACTTTCTCAGATGCCTCGTTGATCTGGAGAATTGAGAGCTGTCTACCAGCTTCTGTAGGCTTTGCTACGAGTAGCACATTCCAGTCCTTAGTTTGTGGATTCTGATCCCACAGCAGTGCAAACGCACTTGCAGGGGTACAACACGTGGTATGAACACCTTGGCCTTTGGCGTCACAGGTATATTTGCCTTCAAAACAATAAAAAAGTCATCTCCCTCTCACAAATCTCCCGCTTCAGCCGCTACAGTGTTTTCAGATCGTTACGCTGTAGCATATTATAGTCGTTCCATCTAACAACACTGTCGAAAACGGGAAGTGTCTCGCCCGGCTGCGCCAACGGCGTATCCATCACAGCTTCAACTCGACTATTTTCTGCTTGCCGGTGTCTTTGGCCTGTTCCTCGGTCGAGGCAAACCTCTTCGCAGCTAATTCGCATTCGCCAGAATGGCTCTCATTTGCGAGATCCAACTTTCGGGTTCGCAATATCTTTGGTACCATGAGTTTTGAGCCTCTAAACAAAATGTGGTCGGTGTAGCTCAAACCCTCTTTAAATAACTTCGTATTTCTGCGTCAATTGGTTTTTTTAATTCAGAGTCCGCTTCAAACACTTTTCCGAATTTCCGAACGTCGAGCGGGCGGCAAATTCCTCAATTTCGTCTTCGTTCAATTTTATTGAATTGCTCGGTCTCGATTCGATCATTGTAATTACCGAAATTGCACCTGCACCGTCACCGTCATCGTGTAACCATTCATTGCCATTGTAGAAGTTGACTCTTAGCGATTATTGGGCTGTTGCCAAGTAGAATTTTCATAAACTGGCAGATTTAGATGTTGACTGTTAATCGATTGATACGAAACGAAGTCGTTTTGGTTGTTTGGATTTACGATAAATTGTTGCGATCGGTAATTAACTAAACTTATTTTGTTAGCTCGTTTCTTACGATTTCTTGCTTTGTTTGGCGAATTCATTAGCGGATCTAGAAGCTAGAAATCAGATAAACAGGTCTATAACGAGTAGCATTTCGATTAGACGATCAGTTTCACCAGGTTAGCTGTGCAAAATTTCACGATGATAGTCTAGGGAGCTCTTATACAATGACGATCCAAGTTCAGCGCTACATCAGCTTCGAAACATGATCCACAAAACTATGTCCTCATTATACGAACCTTCCAAATATGCAGTTATTGTGAACACTAGCACACAAGTCCTTTTGGTTAAAATGCCCCGAGTTTATTCAATGGGTTGCACCACTACAAAATAAACAATTCGAAAAGCTCATCTGTCTGTATGAAGTTTTATGACCTTTCGTTTATTCGTTTACAAGCTACATTCGTTTGAGTTACCCTACTTTTTTTTGGGAAAAACTTCTAAACAACCGTTGCAATGGTTGCAGAAATGTTATTCCACTTCTGCTTCAACAACAGTGAATGAATTTAAAATGGGTCATACAAGTACCGAAATCTCCTCTCGCTCTCGAAGGCTAAGTGGGGCTGCTAATGCGGATAATGATGAAGCAAGTACATGGAATAGTTTTGAATGATCGTAAAGTCAAAATACTCGAGTTAGTTGAGGCCGTAGGCATATCAAAAAAACGGTCGGGATACATCGGTGATGGTTGCCGTGTTTGCCGACCGTCAACCAAAAACAGCTGCACGTTGAGGATTGAACGCCGCCGACTTGGCGTTGTTGCAGCGTAGTCGAGCGAACTTTTTTCGACGTTTTGTGACGATGGACTAAACATGGGTCTATCACTATGCGCCTGAGTTCAATAAACAGTCTGTAGAGTGGCTGGAAATCAACGAAAGCCGATCAAAGCGGCCAAAAGACCATCGCTCGCCCGTAAAGGTAATGGATTCTCTTTTTTTGGGATGCGCATGACATAATTTTGATCGATTGCCTGCAGAGGGAGAGTATTATGCAGCGTTATTGGACAAACTGAACGAGAAAAGAAAGTATAAACGGCCTCGTATGGCGAAGAAAAAAGTTCTGTACCATCACAGTAAGTCACCGTCCATGGAAGTTATGGCCAAATTGGACCAATTACATTTCAAATTAATTGCTTACCCACCCGTATTGTTCAGACTTGGCCTCCAGCAACCATTATCTGTTCTCAAACCTGAAGCGGGAAAAAGATTTGATCGAATGTGAAAGTCATCACGAAAACCTTCTACCCAGATCTGAGAGATACTTTGCCAAGAAGTTGCGAAAAATTTTGTCTGACAGATTGCCTAACCTGTAGATATAGTGGCCTAAGATCTAGAACAAAATTCCTGTGGTCCTCATGGCGCCGATTATTATCAGAGATCGTTTGCTGTGTGGCAACAAGTGTCGTTCTTTACTCACATCTTTGTTTGTGTACAAACTAACTTCAGTTTTTATGGGATTTACCCGAGGGGTAACCATTCGACCAAAAGTTGTCCCAAAGAACTCCTCGACAAAAATAATTCCTCGGGAATTCCTCACAATTCCTTGGGAATTCCTCGAGAATTTCTCAGAATTACTCGGGAATTCCTCAGAATTCCTCGGGAATTTCTCAGAATTCCTCGAGAATTTCTTGGACTTCCTCGAGACTTTCCCAGATTTCGGGACTCGAGAATTTTCCTAGGAATTCCTCAAGTAGTTACCTCCTCGGATTTACCAATAGGCCGTTTGATGTGCATCATTGTTCAACGATCCTAACTGCTTTCTGACACCAGTGTCATGTTCACTGGCTTAGGGTGTGTTGTAACACACTATGTCAAGAATGGGTCCTCCTTGACCCTAAACGCTTTATCAATCTTGCATAGCGGAGAATATAATGCAGGGTCAGTGAAGCTCCTTTCCCAGCTACCTGCATTTACTCCCGCTAAATGTCTACATCAAGCGCATTTCGGCCAGGAGCGCGGTTTTACTTAAAAATCAAGACCTCTGGAGTGAATCTCTCTTTGGACACAAGAACATACCAAACAGATTAGATGTCAACTAGCGGCTGAACTGATAGTATAACGATCAGATCCCAATCAGAAGTTCATGGAATTCAAACTTAATAATGATTGGGAACGGTACTTAGTTTTCACTGACGGATGAAAAATTAGGAAAAGTGTAGGCGCAGGCATCTACTCGGAGGTAGTCATTCAGACTCCCGGACGAATGCAGTGTCTTTCTAGCTGTGCTGAACAACGGAGAATTTCCCAACAGTAGGTTAGCCAGTAGACAGATGCCGATCGGAGTGGTTTTTCAATTTTAGTCCTAAGTGTACTTCTTATTCCCATCTTCCGCTTGTAATTTGGGTTTATTCCCATCTCTGCCATCTTTTAATTGATAATATATTCCTTAATTTGGCTGCTGATAACGGGCTTATATCAAAAATTAAATTAAATATCTGACAAATTTTCCTTTTCGTTCTTAGTTCACAAGTAAATTGCAACAACAATGTCATCGAAACGGAAAAATGATGAAAAATCATTGCCAGCCAAACGTGGCCGCAAGAAGAAGACTGATGATGATTTTGAATCAGATGGCAGCGAAGATGTCAACGCAAACGCTGCTGAAGAGGAGGAGGAGACAAAAGTCGAAATATTAATCGACGATGAAGCGCAACATACTCTTCCAGAAGTAATTTTCCAAAAAAAAAAACTTTTTCTTTTCTATAAACGTTTCAATGGACTTTCAGGAATTATTGGCAACATATGACAAAGATCCTGGCCAACTTATGATTTCCGGTATGGTTACATGGGAGTTAGTTGGTCGCAAAGATAAGAAAAATAAAACGAGTAAAATTCGACCGAATTTGTATTCGTTTAATCGTTTCACTGAAGAGAAGGTTCGTGTGTTTGTTTTTGGCAAATAAAATTGCCCCGTCGTCATCACATAACATTTTGATTTTTCCATTTTCAGTATCGTTTGGCGGTCAGTGGATGCAGTTCGGCGCACAGTATTCTTGTTAATATGGACCGAAAAGCACTCAGTTTTGGTACGACATTTCATTAACGTTGTTCTTTAGATTTAGTTGTTAACAATTGTTTGAATACCTCTTTATATAGTTTCTAGTTTTCTGAAAACATAATCAATTAATTCTTTTCTTTTTTTTAGGACGCAATGAGCATTGCCAATTGGGCCAACTTGAGTTAACACCTATCGTCGAAATGCCAACACTCATAGAAGGATTGGCCGATGTTAACATAATTCAAGCGTCATGCGGTCGAAATCATACTCTGTTCCTTACCGGTTGGTACAAAAATTTGTACTCTGGAAACTTTTTGCAATAAAAAATAAATATCCTTGTTTCAGATTGCGGCATTGTGTATGCTTGCGGCGACAACAGAAGTGGCCAATGTGGCGTCGGTAAGGTGTCGCCAAAAGTCGTTACACCGAAACGTATCAATTATCGAGGTCCACAAATTATTAAAGTTGCTTGTGGTGCTGATTTTTCCGTTATCTTAGACATAAAAGGAAATCTGTATACATTTGGTTTGCCTGAATATGGCCAATTGGGTAATTGAGAATAATGCGACTGTGTTTCAATGTTAATTGTGGAGTTAAATTTGTGTGTGTGTGTGTTTTTTTTTATTCTGCAGGACATAATACCGATGCCAAATTCTTTATCACTTCAACCAAATTGTCATATCATTTCGAGACATCACCAAAACGTATACTGTTGTACATTGAAAAGGCTAAAGATGGCCATATTACTCCGGTTGAGGGTGTACAAATTGTCGACTTTTCATGTGGATATAATCATACGGTGAGTTGTGTTTGCGTGTATTTTTTATTTGTTCTTTAAATTTCGTAATGTTTATGCAAGGTTTAAGTTCTAAGGACTCCCCACCTCATTTGTGCTTAAATTGTTCTTTACTTGTGTCCAGATCTGAGTAATGTATAGCAAATTTGAAGATCGTTTCCACTCTGACCTCAAAACAATTGAGAATGAACTTAATTTTTATTAAACGACAAGTTCGCTTAAAATTAACGACCATATATTTGCTGCACTTCAAAACAACTTTTACAGCTTGCCGACTGCGCCAAGTATATTTAATAATGGTATTAAATAATTTAAACATAATAATTAATTTTTTTTTGTTGACGACTTCGTAAAACGTGAACTTCTGCTCAGATTTTGGAATGAGGTTTGATAGATTCTGAGTTTTGACGCTTTATCTTGCGCAAAATTGTTTTGAGGGTTTACAGGTCGACCCAACGGTCTCGGCTCTAAAGCGAAAAACTCAGTTTTTAGCTGAAAATTCCTTAATGAGTACAAAATTAGTTTGCTTGTTTTCAAAGCAAAAACTCAATTCGTCAGCAGCGTTGCAGGTTTATTTGCCGATATTTTACAGCGTTTGTCATATTAGGAATAACACTTATCTATTAAAAAGAAAAGGATCTGTTAAGATTTCGATTGAAGATTCAGTTGGCACCTATTGCAGACCTACCAACAGCTTTTCTTCTTCAAACGCTGTTAGATACGGCACGGATTTGATTACCGGCGTTTAACCGTCCGACATTAATGAAATTAATCATTATCTGAGGCATTCTTTGAGCATTCCGTGAAATTGAGAGGCATTTCGTGAAATGCCGACGCATTCCTTGATGTTCTGATGCATTCTTCAGACATTCCGTAAAATGTCGATGCATTTCGTGAAATTTCGAGGCATTCCGTGAAATTACGAGGAATTCCATGAAAATTCCGGCGATTTCTACGAGCCATTTCGAGGAATTCTTTTTGCTGAAGAACGACGGTCGAGTAATTCCGAGGAGTTCTTCGACGCATTTCGAGAAATTCTTCGAGACATTCCGTGAAATTCAGAGGAATTCTTCGGGACATTCTAAGGCATTCCAAGGAATTCCTCGAGACATTCCGATGCATTCCCAATCAATTCGAGGATTTCCAGGGAACTTTGAGGTATTTCGAGGCATTCTGTGAAGCATTCTTTACGAGGAACAGTGATGCGCGGTTGACAAAAAAAAACCTCAACCGCTTCCCGTGAGCTTGGTTGACAAAAAAGAAGGCTAAACCTGCCCTTCAGCTTAGTTGACATTTTTTTAGCTTACAATTGTTGCATTTCTTTTTCAGGTTGCTATTGATTCGAAAAAACGTGCATTCAGCTGGGGATTCGGTGGTTTTGGTCGGCTTGGTCATACAGAACAAAAAGATGAAATGATACCAAGATTGATTAAGTACTTTGACTCGTCGTCGCGTGGTGTTCGCAGCGTTTTTTGTGGATCGTCATTTAGTTTAGCGATCACGGATCTTGGCGTTCTCTTTTTGTGGGGACAAAATAAGAAAAGTGGCGAGGCAAACATGTATCCGAAACCGGTACAAGATCTTTCAGGTAAGTGGAAATTATTCGAAGTTGTTTCACTTGTAGTTAACGAATATAATCAACAACAACAAAAAACTGATTTGTGAGTTTAGCCAAAAATATTATTGCACTTTAATAAAGGTTTTTGAGAGCCACTTTGATTTCTTTCTCGTGGCATTTAGAATTTAGTACAATAACTACGGGGAAATTCTCGTTGAACAAAGTCAATATTTTTCAAGATAAGTGTTCGGGTGCCACATTAATTGGTTATCCTATTGAGGTTAAATTTTGTGTTGCAAGCTTTTCTAGGTAAGCAAAACTTCTGTAGAAACTAAAATTTAATCTGATAATTAGGTGAAAAATCCTCGATCAAAAGTGCTTGTTTTATTACAGATGTTTGGAGAAGGACTGTTCGATATTGAACAGATATCGATAATTATCGATATTCAAAATATATCGATAAACGATAATTTTAAAAAACCAAAAAATATCGATAAATATCGATTATCGATATTTATCGCTTATCATTAATTATCGTAAATCGACCATAAACAGCTGAATTGAATGAAAAAAAGGTCAACCGTCCTTTTATTTTACCCATTAGCTATGTATACTCCATAATTGGCTGTCGAAATTGATTATCGATGATCGATAATCATTGATTCGATAATTATCGATAAAAAACCATTCTTGTTTGGAAGTCCTTCCTACCGTTTTCTGATTCTGCTTTAATTTTTATGTGGGAACTTTTAAGGAACGTTGAATTGATAAATAACTTATGTGTAAGTCGATAATTATCGATATTTATC
>JANTEX010223482.1:0-13814 GCA_024741295.1 Macrocera vittata
AATATTTTTATCATAAATAATTTAATTTTGATATGAAAACGTGTTTTTTACGACTTTGGTCTGGGAATAATCGCAAAAATTTAAAACTCATTTTTTTTTTGACCAAAAATCCGATGCCTTATAGAGTATACCAAATATATCAAAGTGTTTTTTTTTATTTTACTTCTATACATATAATCTTAAAAATCTCGAACGGATTAATGGATCTTCATGAAATTTTTACAGAAAATGTAAACCTATGAGGGGAAGAACTATATTGTTTTTGCCGATGATCGAAAAGTTTAAAAGGTGGCTTCTCACCTATATTGTGAAAATGAATTTTGTTGTTATTCCATTTTTTTTTCGAATTACGAGTTTCAATTGCAATTTTCACAGAAGATGTGAGAACCTAAAAAAAAAGCAACCTAAGAAAAGCCTGATCGGTGATTCCTCGAACTCATATGTATGTTTTCCTAATAAGTGATTCAATTTCATTTTTTACAAAAGTTGAGCAAACTAAAATTTGAACCGGATCGAATACAAAATTAGGATAGGCCTCAAACTCCTATTAAAAATTGAAGTTATTTTATTAATCGTTTTAAACTATTTTATTTACAGTGTTTCAAATGTTTTTTTTGTTTAATTTAAAAAACAAAAACATGTATTTTGCCAAAATTTAATAAGAATACTTCCAGCAACACGATATAAGGCTGTTATAGAAGCATTTTATAACACATTTTGCAGATTTATAGTTGTAGGTAATATAATTTTCTTACTAGTTCTTGTCGTATGGCAGATTCGCGATTTATGTGAAAAAACTATCTTAAGGCTTGCTGTCCAGAAACAGATCGGAAACTGAAATTAGATGCTGTTTCTGGCACCGTTTTTCACTGTTGTTTTTTTTTGGGTTTTGCAACAAAGAACAGAAACAGAAATGGATTTTTTTGTCAGCGATGCGCAAGTGTTCTTCGCAATGGAAAATTAACTACGGATGGTAGCATATAGTTCTGTCACATATTGTAATAGAAAAGAAAAAGAAAAAGATCGCTTGAAATATACAGAAAGGAAGACGAGGGTGTTTGCAGTGTTTTGATTGATTGCTATTTAATGGACAATATCACGAAGTTCAGAGAATATTTTCGTCTCAGTTCGCTCCTTTTTTCACAATTTTTGAATGCAATAAAGGAGAATCTGGAAGGTGTTCCCACAAATTGGGAACAGAAAACCCATAAGTTTGCATCACAAATTGTGTATAAATCTACGGTACTTGTCGAAAGTAGAATATTTTAGGTCGTTGGCATTTCAGTATTGAGCTTCATTCAACAATCAGTCGTCTGATTGATAAATGTCTTGAGTCGATCATAAGAGTATAAGACATTAAGAAATCAATGCCATCACCAACGACTGAATTATTCAATAAAGTTATCAATGATTTCTTCATAAGATGGAATTTCTCGAAATACTACGTGGCGCAATCGATGGGAAGCACATTATGATAAAATGCCCATCAAAAGCTGGTTCTGCTTTCATCAATTTAAGGATTTCCATTCAATTGGCAATTGTCGATACGAATTATAAGTTCATTGCGGTTGATCACTACCAAATATGATGCGGTTGGGTCATATGTGGTAGAGAAGGTAATACAGTCAGTAATTTTCAAACTAGATTTTAAGTAATGCCCAGGTATTTGAATTCATTAACCTATTCGAGCACATTGTCCTGGTATTTAATTACCATATCAAATGGCATTGTTAAATGCTTAAGAGCTAGTAAATGGCAGTGTGTGTAAGTGCTTTTTTAGGAAGCACCGTTCCGTTAGAACATTTGTTAGTGTTCTAATGTTGTTACGTCCAAGTTTTATTACTGACCTTAAAAATGGAAGCCTTGGGTTTTTAATGCTTATCTTCCTCCCACGTTTTAATGACTGATTATGTCCATATGATACCCCGAATTTTGGTTCGGGACCAACGAAGAATATTTCTGAGTCCTGTCTTGCCAGTTTATAAGCCGTTTCATTGCTAGCTATTTTGCTATGGCATGGGTAGTCTAAAGATGTTGTTCCAAGTCAACTTTGATAGGACATGTATGCACTTAGAATACTAGTTTAGAAGTTATTTTATTGCTCAGAACAGCTTTCAGCACTGCTTGACTGGCTGACCATATGCAGATGATTTCTTCAGCTGAATGCCATATAATAGAATGGAGCTCGGCTTGAAAAACTGATAAGAAAGATCCCAATGCGATGTTCTTACCTTCTTTGTTGCCGCTGTCCCAGATTTTCCAACGATAAGAGATCAATCTGTGTAGCAGATTATTCTAATTGGAAGTAGGTATAATTACAATCATCTAACCAATCTTCTCACCTTGCGATTACCACACTGAAATCGTGGTGAAAAATCAGTGTTTTCGTCATCCTGTCGGTATATGCATAAACAGATCTGGTTCTTTTGACAAAATTGTAACATTGACAGTAACTATCTGCATTGCATCCGTAGAAGTGGATTTCATAGATCCTTATAAGACCAATACAAATTATTCTCTGGAACCTTGTTAGAAGCTTCTTTGCTGTACATAGTAAGTTCGACTCTGGTTCACCATACTACCAGACAATAACTTATGATAGAAACTTTAAATTACACTTGCTGTAAATCCCCTAGTTTTGAGAAAAAGCTCTACTGCCAATATGATCGTAATAGCCTCTGCCACTATTTCGGCACACAAATATTGGCCAGAGTAATAGATCCAATCTCTCACATCAGTATTCACACTTGACCTAAAATGTTTCTACCAGTCTACTCCGCGGATAACATCAAAAGCATGTAGGTTGAAGTCTTTTGTGAAAATGATCATGGCTTGCCAGATGACAGCTCACAGAATACAGACAATACTGGACTTTTCTCGAATTCGTACTGAGGAATAACTATCACCTCATCGATACTTTCCTGTAATCAATGTGTGCACCAAAGGTATCTACGATCGAAAGTGCGTCTGCAACTTTATTGTTTCTATCCTGAATATGTCAAATAGTCTAGGTATACTGGACTATCAAATTTTGAGAAAGTGCAAAGATCACAGGTTTGTGGTAGGTATAAAAGTGATGATTGATCTTCCTTATGGGCTTGAAATACATGATGCCTCTGTATGCTAGAAGCAACACTATGACTTATCTGATCCTGGCTTATTCTCATCAAATTTTTGGTGAGAATCAGTTGTGTATTATCGTCATCAGGCTTTGCCGTGAAAAAGAGCCCAGTGTCGTATCAGACTCATCAACCGATATCGAAAGTTCTGCAACGATTTACTTAACTGTCCAAACAATTTTTGGGTTTTTCGTTTTTCTTTTTTATTACTGCGGGGTAAACGGATAAGAGAGAACTACGACCAAAATAAAAAGTTTCGTGAAGCAAAGATCTCTCATCTTACAAAAGTGTATGCGTTTCCTTCGAAAATTGGAAACAAAATGCAAAGCTGTCTCAGAAGTACGAAAGTGCCTTCGTCAGAAGAGATGCTGAGTGCCATTAGCAGGAGCCAACTGATTCCTCGAAAGAAGCAGCGCCTAAATACTGCGGACATGATAAACCTTACACAGCCAAGCTCTGAGCCTGGCAACAATAATGTAGGCCTGATCGTCCTAAGAGAACACGCCAAAGAAGTCAAGGATTTCCAAGACTGCATTTTATGGAGCATCTTGGCCTAAAGGAGTGAAGTGGTTGACTGCGGCAATAAACAATCCGTGACATTTCTTGAAAGATTGGTCGATGAAATTGAGAAGAGTCTGGCAAGTTCAGCGCAACAGTAGGTCGATGAGAAAAGTAGTCAGAATGTGGACACTACCACCGATAATAAAGTTTCGTTTGATTTGACGTAATCGATAATTTTTTCCTCGTCCTCTGCACTTCCTTTTTTGGACATTTTAGGATGGACAAAACAAAAATTCAAAATTAATATTCAATGCAATTGCGAAAAACATATCTTTGACATATCTGTTACCGCCGGAAAAGTCAAAAGTACTTGATTCTGTTTCTGTCGCAAATGTGCTGAATTCTGTTTCTGTTTCTGGTCTCTGCGACAACAGGCCTTTACTGCCAATATAGTTGACTAGTCGAAACAGAGTAATTACGAGTATTAAACTGTTATTTCGTCATTTTGAATTCATTCTGTGTATTCACAAGCCATCTGATATTGATAAAAATGAGATAATTGATTTGAAAGTATTTTACTGTCATTGATGACTTAAATTTGTGCTGCATGCCGGTCGGAGTATGTTTAAACTTTCGAACGGAATCTTGCGGAGGCATTGATATCAAACCAACCCATTTTGAAGTTAACAAACGTCGGACTGAAATTGACTTACCTATTTCTGGGCAATAGCTTATATTCATTAATTCGATTCAAAATCACACAATTTTCGTTTTTGGGCAATTATGGCTTCTTATTTGTCTGACTATTTGTGAACCGATAGATTATAGACAATAAACGACGGTATTTTGCAAGGCTGTTTGAAGAGACTGGAACAATATATTAAATCCATTGGGATTGATTGATTGTCAGTGAAAATGGTACCACGATGCTTCAAATAATTCCTGTCTGATATTGGTTTACAGTTTGATAATGTAATGATATATTATGCAATTGGTATTAGCATTCGTGAAAATGAGCCACTAGTTTCTTTTTCAATTTCCTGAATAACGTTTATAGGCGTATTTAAAGCGTATTAAATCTAATGCTGGATAGTGTTCTAAAATTACAAGGATTTCCATTCGATTGCCCGTATATTGTTCATATCTTCAAATAAAAGATTGTAACGTATTCTCTTGACGGTAAAGTGGGGCGGCATTTGGGGCATAAAATTTCACAGGATAGAATATTTGCAGGATAGAATTATTTTGTATAGTTACTGTTAACCGCTCGGATTTGGATTAGCGGACAGTGAAACATGATTTGATACATAGCTATAAAGTTTAGTGGAATTTACAAGAATTTTAGCGAATTTCGTAAAATTTATAGCTGAACATTCTACAATTTGCCACTATCCCCAATTATCACCATTCCTTTATTTTTTTTTCTCCGTGTATAAGCAGATGACCTGCAAGTGGCATCTCAGCCAAAACAGAATATATAGAAATTATGCTTAAACAAGAGTTTGGACGAGAATTAATCCACAGTCGTCAATTGATCTACGTAGCTCAATTGGTAGAGCAGTGGAGTACCATTCCATTGGTTCCTGGTTCGAGCCCAATTCAAGATTTTGAATTTTTAAGAAAGCGCTTTAAATTATCGAATAAATCGGAGTAATCAGACCGTCTTCTTGCCTATACATATTATAAAATAGACACGAGAATATACATCTACTGACCTATCATTGTTTTTTCCGATCACCAAACTAAAAATTCACCAACAACAGAAGGTAAAGAAAACCGTTATTTTTTATTATCTTTTAATTTATTTTTTTAGTTCATTAATATATTCAGTCAAAACTTAAAAATATTCATTGAAAACAACACAAATAGTAATCAGCCGGACACCTTGGTATCGATATTTGTAATCTTGGGCAATTCCATATTCGTTCACAGCGACACTTTGATTTGTATTTCGTTCGATATTTGTACAAATTTGTATAGTCGACCAGACTTACTGCTGGTTCAGCTAGATTTTCAACGATGTTTTGATTTTTGGCGGAAACGATCGTTGTAGCTTGGTCCCGGTGAAAATTTCGTTTTTCAGCATAGGAAAACTTTTTTATGGTCGGCTGAAAAGATCCTGAAAAAATATAAAAAATATATTTTAAATTCAGTCCCGAAATTTTACTATTTTTTTAGTGCAATTTTGCCAATGATTTTTTAAAAAGTTCGTTTTCTAGAAAATTCTAAATGAAATTGCTAGAACTTAAGCTTCACAATTCGTTTAAGTATTTCAAAATTATCTTAACACACTACTCTAAATAGTTTATAAATCCTGTTTACTTTGGTAACTTCTGGGCTTGTAGCCCAATTCGATGGCCGGTAAAACCGTTGTACTCTCCGTTGTTTTTGTCGATCCTTCTGTTGCCGCCACTTTTGTTGCTTCAGTTCGATTTAGAACTTCACTTAACTTTTCCCCAGGATCCATAAGATGAATTTTTATAACACTTGTTTCCGAAGAGGTTGATATTTTGTCGGTTGTAATCGTATCACTCGATGGACGACTAACATTTTCCGTAATGCCATCCTCATCACTTGTATTCGTTTTTGTTTCAAATATTTTTGGTGTTGTTAAATCAGTATCCAACAGACGAATAACTTTAAACTGCGCATCACATTGACTTAATATTGCCGACACAATTAGTAGTACAACAGTTGTAGTCCCTTTATCATAAGATTTCATTTTGTGTATATATATAGGCACAATGATATGATTACTGAATTTTTTTTTCTTCTATTTTTGTAAATCACTCACGGCACAATAACTATTTTGAACTTTTGTCTGAAACGCACATCAATCGATGCGTATAAAATCTGGTCTTCTTCGGACGATGTGCAGTATATAAATGCGTTAATGCAACATGGATCGAACTAGTTTTATATGCGCGATTTTTGCGCAATGCTATATATTGTGTCTACCTTCAATCAAGACAATGAATGCAGCAAATCTATCTGATAGAATTGTATAAATTGTTCTTAACCTATAACAGGTCGATGTCGATATTGTTTTGTTATTATTTTTCTTCATTCTGGTTTCCAGTTATTATTTATTATCTCGCCACATTATAGTCTACATACTCGTATGTATTGATAGGACCTAAAGAAGATCTTCTTTTGCGCAGCCGGCGTATCATATCGCGCAGAATATCGCATTGTAATTATGCATCTGCTATCTGTAATACGATTGTATGGTATACAGGGTGTTTGATTAACGAATGAACGCTATCGCGGTATATTTAAAGATTTTTTGTTTTAGGGTTCGGATTTCGAGAACATTGAATATTAACAAAATGTTAACAGTCTTTCCATTCAATGTACTAAATATTTGCAAAATTATTTTAGTTTGAATAGTGCCTTTCGAATACTACAAACTCTATAGAAACCCGATCATTAATAGGCTGTGCTGGAAGTTGTCAAAATCAGTCAGTGATGTTTAGATAACTACGGATCTCCTTGACGCTCTTTTTGTCGATATCTCCTAGTCCGTAGACTTTCTTTGTGTTAGGTCAGTCTGAGGAAATACCAGCCACAACGCTACAGTCGGGTTTAAAACCATCAGTGTAGAGTAGGTACTGTAGTGCCAGATTACTATTCGCGTCTCGATGGAAGTCTGATTGAATTGAAATCTTTACATCTCATTGAAATTCTGCCTCCCTGAAATCTTAAAGTCTCATTTAAATCATGAAATCTCATTACAGTCTCATTTAAATCTAGAAACCATATTGAAATCCTATTTAATTCTTAAAATATCAATGAAATCCCGTTGAAATCATGAAATTTCATTGCTATCTCATTGAAATATTTTTAATATACCATTTCAGTCCCATTGGAATTTTAAAATCTCTTTGAAATTATATTCAAGTCTTAAAATCTTATTCAAAAGTAGGTTGCATTCTTATTGAAATCCTTAAAACTCATTTCAGTTTCATTGAAATCCGCAAATCTCACTAAAAATGCCATTAAAAACCTTAAATTTCATTTGAATCGCACTTAAATACTGAAGTTTAAAATATATTTGCAGTCTTAGTGACATGAAATCCTCGTCTCATTGGAAACTCAAATCTAATTAAAATTCTATTTGAAATCTTGTATTCGAATGCTAACTACTTGAAATTTTAAGGTTTTATTGATATCTTGAAATCACTCCTTGAAATCTCATATGAATATTGAAATATATCTTGAAATCTCACTGAAACCCCATTGAAATAATAAAACCTAAAATAAAATCTCATTGCAGTCTCATCTGTCAATCTTAATAAAATGCCATTGAATTTCGACAACTTGAAATTTTATTACAGTCACATTAAAATCTTGAAATCTCTTTGCAATCTAATTGAGATATTGAAATCTCATAATCTCATTAAAATCTTAAAGTTTAATTGAAATCTTGAAATCTTGCTACAGCCTTGACATATTTGTTGAAATCGCATTAAAACTTTGTTATTTCATTGAAGTGCAGACTCGTTCAAATTTTGAAATCTTGTTGGAAACGTCGTGAAATTTGTTAGCAATCCCGTTGAAATCCCATTGAAATATGAAATCTCATTGCTGCCTACTTCAAATACTTGCAATCTCACTGAAATCCATTGAAATCTCAAAATTTAATGCAATATTTTTGGAATCTTATTGAAATCTCATTACAGCCAATCGGAAACTTAAATCTAATTTGAAATTTAAAAGTGATATTGATACTACTTGAAATTTTAAGGTTTTCTTGATATCTTGAATTTTTTTTTAAATATTGAAATATCATTAACTTGTCATTGAAATCTTTAAATCTCACTGAAACCTCATTGAAATCTTTAAATTAAAATAAAATCTGTTTGCAGTCTCATCTGTAAAACTTATTGAAATGCCATCGAAAACTTGAAGTTTTATTACAGTCACATTAAAATCTTGAAATCTTTTTGCAATCTAATTGAGATATTGAAATCTCATAATCTCATTGAAATCTTAAAGTTTAATTGAAATATTGAAATCTCACTACAGCCTTATTAAAATCTTGAAATATTATTGAAATCCCATTGAAATCTGAAATTTCATTATAATCTTATTGAAATATATTTGAAGTATCATTGCAGTCGCATTACATTTTTGAAATCCCGTTAATATATTTTTCGAGATCTTATATTGTACTCCTATTGAAATCTTGAAACCTTATTTCAGTTTCATTGAAATCCTCGGATCTCACTGAAACTCCATTGTAAACTTTGAAATCTTATCAAAATCTTGAATTTCATTGCAAATCTATCTAATATACCGTGAAATCTGATTTCAATCAATCCCAATAAAATGTCATTGAAATTTTGAAATCTCATTGCAGTCTCTTCGAAATCCTAAGGAAATCTTTAAACCTTACAGTCTCAAAGTCTCATTTGAATATTGAAAATGTATTCAAATTCCAACGTTAAAATTTCATAGAAATTTCGAAATCTATTTGCAGTATCATTAAAATCTTGAAATCTTATAGGAAGTTGTCGGAAGTCAGTTATTTTTAGTAGGAATAAGACCTTTCCATTCGTCTCTAATCTTGGCAGCGATTTAACAAGGAAATCCTGTGAGAAGTCTTCTCCACATGTGATTGTATGTGTCTTGGTTTAAGGAGTCGCAGTACTGTGTCGGGTATGTGTGGATTTCTTAGCTGTTTCCCGACTTGAGGCCATCAATTCGTCCTCATTCGAGGTGGAGTAAGTAATCGACGTAGTTTTTTGCTTCTTTTTGTTGTTCAGTATTTATTTTTGTTGCAAAATCTGTCCCAAAGAATTCCTCGACAAAAAAGATCCTCGGGAATTCCTCGAGAATTCCTCGAGAATTCCTCGAGAATTCCTCGAGAATTCCTCGAGAATTCCTTTAGAATTCCTCGAGAATTTCTCAGAATTCCTCGAGAATTCCTCAGAATTCCTCAAGAATTCCTCAGAATTCCTTTAGAATTCCTGGGGATTCCTCGGGAATTCCTCGAGAATTCCTCAGAATTCCTCTAGAATTCCTCAGAAATCCTCGAGAATTCCTTGAAAATACCTCGAGAATTCTTCGCAATTCCTTAGGAATTCCTCGGGAGTTGTCCCGTCCGCCCACATATGCACATATGATGCAAGTGGATAGGATGGGCTAAGAAAATATAGGTAGCGACTGTAAGCTGTACAAGGTTTATCAGTGCATTGCTCGCAGTGGACTATAAGGATAGTCCTCAAGTATAAAATACAATTTGTCTATCATAAAAATGCACTAGTTTTCGAAACACTCTGTATATAAATGATTCACGATACCGCAGTAATTATACAATAATATGTTTATCTGCGATGGGAATTCTCATTTGCACAGTTTTTTTTTCTTGTTTTTTTGTTTTTCTGCGTCTTGTAACCGCAGTGTTAATATAAATGGCATACAACATAAAAAAGGGGGTTGATGAGCGATGTGCACAATTGCAGTATTTATAGTAAAACAAGTTTATCGGAAACGATGCGTTGATTGTCTACGTAATTTGTACATAATATAGACGGTACCGAATCAGTATTATATTCTTATAAGAGGATGCGTCTCTTTTTTTAACGATGTGCATAGCTAAGCCGTATAGCAGAGATGGGCACCAGTCTAAGGCGTTAAAGTTTTATTAATCGACAATGTGATTCCTTTACAATTTAGAGTCTAATTTGAATTACCTTCTGTCTCTTATTTTTTTCGTTTGTAATTTTTAAATAATTTTCGGTCGTTTTTAAGTTATTTGTGGTTGAATTTCGGTAATTTTTAATCGATTTTATCTATGTTTCATATGGTTACTTTCGGCTATTTTTAGGTTAATTTTGGTTGCTTTTTAGGAGAGTTGTAATATATTTTATTAAATTGCTAATTAAGTTTTAAAATTGATTTTATGTGGATTTTTAAAGGAGAAATTCCTCTAAGTTTTCTACGTTATTTTTACCGACACTTAAAATAATAGTAAATTAATAACTGCATATACACATCTCTGCAATTGTATTTTTGTAGCATCTTTTAATTATTAACTAACAATTTACAAGAATTAATTTATAAATGGATTATAGATATTTTTGAAGGCTACCTCTAGAAGGTATTGCACTTGATTATTTTATTGTGTATACCATGAACGAGTACATCAATATTCGTATAAACATGGAGTTTCAAAAAAGAAAACAAAATCATAATCGATTTTGTGCAGCTTAAAGAGCATTTGCGGCAATGTTTTTTTGTTGACTTTCTTGAGAATATTTTGCATAATTTTAATTATATAAATTATATAGTATTCTCAAACACTTACATGTGCATAATAACCATAATAATTAAAAAGCCTAAGAGCACTGAATTTTAAGTGTTTATTAAATTTTTCTTAACAAAAACGCAACATATATAATTGTACCTATTTATTATCTATATCTACTTAAAGCGATTAAAAACAATTTTACATTTGTTTTATATTTTAAATAATATATTTTTTCCTGTTTATGCGGTTTTCATAAAAATTCTCCCATCGGTTTCATGATAATATCTTGAATCTATATATAAATGTGTAAAAAATAAAATCCATTTTAAATGAACCCAATTACAATACAATTCGATTTTTCTCACCAGAACATCTTCGCTTGCCGATATGGCAAACATTACCGCTTTGGCCACCTCTTGTGGATTAAGCCGTGGCATATATTTAACCAATTCATTGTTATCGGAACCGGTCGTTGTCAGAATGTCATTTTCCACTAGGCCAGGACTTATGTTCTGAAGCGAATCGATTTTTCTTTAAACTAATGTTTCAAATTTAAAAAAAAGTGGTTTTTATACCGTCACTTTTGTGTTCATTTCCAAAAACATTACTTCTTGTCGCATACATTCTGTTATTGCGGTCAGCGCGAATTTGCACGCTGGATACATGCCGTTGATTGGCTTTGTTCCAGGAACGCATGTATTTACTTTATGGCCGAAAATACTGGTGAAGCAAAATAATTATTAACAATTATTATTAATTGTAACATTATATATGAAATGAATGGTATAATCATTACCTATTAATGTTAACTACATGACCGTCAACTTCACGTGTCTTCATCGATTTTATCGCTTCTCTTGTGCAAATGCATAATCCAATAATATTAGCTTCCATCATCGCTCTCAAATCTTTGGTGCTGTTATCATCGAGGAGCATACATTTGCTAGATCGAAAAAAAAATGATTGTAGAGACTGAGAAACTATATAAAAAAAAATTGAAATAATTTTATTTATTTTTCAATACATTTTTATGAGTAGATAAGCTGTTGTCCTTCTAGCCCAGTCAAAGGAACAGAGGAATGATCAAATAAAATATGATTTTTTATTGATAAAATATTGATAATAAGTTTGAGTCTAGAAGTCATCTTGGACTGGGATATTTTATTCTAGAATTCGAAAATATTGCACGATTTTGCGCAAGCAAACATGAAACAATTCTTTCATAGGCTGGGAAGGGCACATAAGTCATTTTCAGCAATTTTACAAAAATTACAATAGCTGCAAAAATATTGTAGTTAAACTCAAATTTATATATTTAAAATAAACCTGCATATCTTGACTTGCATTTTCGTCAAAATAATTTCATCCCGAAAGGAAAAGTACTTACAAACATCTATAGTTTGAAATAATGCCTGCAAGTGACTTTTCCTGCACATGAAAGATATATACTTTATGTATTTTTTCATTTATATGTATTTTTGTTCAAAAAATTCATTACAGAAAGTCGTCAAATAAACTTTCTAATTCAGTAAGAATTGTCAATCTAGTAATTCTACTCTCTGGAATCATCTTAGAAAACTCCTATACCGGTACATTAAAAAGTCTTTTAACAGTCGCAACGTAAGTCGTGAAACATGCTAAGAGAGTTCTTCATTTTATTTTCATCCTTATTAATTCTGCAGATATGTTAATAAAATTGATTCTATTCATAAATTCGTTGAGAGAAAAATACACTGGGGTGCACCTGAACCAGAATGGGCAGCCACAATTGACACTTCAAACCAAAATGATATGATGGCTATGGAGAAACTATTTCAAGTGCAACCAACCGATTTTCTTCGGAACGCTTCATTTAGTAGAAACTATGGAATTGCCATTGAACAGTTATATTCTGGAAATTATGCCTTTGATGAATATATAAAAGCGGATTCTTTAGAACATCTAGATGTAAACGAATTTTTTTATACGTAATAATTAAAACAAATAAGTTTTTTTTTACAGATCCTAAAAGAAAATATTGCTGAAGAATATACATATGCCTACGCCATTCGAGGGTGGCCGTTCATGAGTTGTTTTGATAAGTTATCCCTAGAAGTAGTAGAACATGGCATATATTATTATTGGGAAACACAGGTCCGTTCTGTTTGTATTTTGTATTAACACTTATTTTTATTGCGGTATACTTTTATAAAGGCTGTGAATTTGTATCTGGATTTTAAAACAGTGCAAGGAATGCATTTTTTAAAAAAGTCACATCGAAACACAAAGATACCCACACAACTGAACATGAAACACATTGCCGGGCACCTAAATTTGCTGGTTTTTGGTATAACGTTTTCGTCAACCGTTTTTTTATTTGAAGTGATGCATTTCAAATTTTATGAAAGCAAAAAATTAAAATAAAAAATATTAATTTAAAAATATTCAGATTATAAATATAAATTATTAATTAAAAATTCGAAATTTATCTATAGAAATATATATTGTATTCTTGTTTTTTTATCTATCTATCACATAAAATATTACGAAAATAAATGTTAACAGTTTTAAAGAAAGACATGGAATAAAAACGTGTTATTTTAAATTAACGTTCTATAGGAGAAGCGCAGATCCTTTTAACGTACCGAAGATCTCAAATTTTATATCGCCCGGTAAAGTAACTTATATTTTCCTGGTGCCACTTCGTGCAGCCATTTTAAAATTAACTAACTCAAATCACCCCTACAATTCAGAGGCGGATCTAGGGTGACGCAGCTGACGCAGCTTGCGTCGGGCGGCAAAATTTAAAGGGCGGCAGAGTTAAAGAGCAATGCCGCGTCGGATGGCAAACTCTAAGAAGCGGGACACACAGACCTTTAATTTTTCCTCTATACATATATTTTGCCGCCTCTAAATATAAAAATGGCTACAATTGGTTATATCACTTTTAGGAAATGGAA
>JANTEX010223593.1:0-13809 GCA_024741295.1 Macrocera vittata
TACATCGCCGACAATCATCAAGCGTGTTCCAGAATATTTGCCAAGAATTTCTTCGAGATAGTCCAAGAGTTTATTTATTTTACGTATTTTGTTTTGTATTTCATAGCTTTGAAATGTTTGGAAACCATTCCAACAAACTCTTAGCAAAATAAAGACAAAATTATTTCAGATATCTTAGTGGTAAGAGGTTTGAATACTCATTCAAAGGCAGATTGGTTAAAAAAACCAATTTATCAAACCGTATCCTAAATTACTACATCCACAACCGGTATACAACGTTGACTTATCCCAAGTAACCAATGGTGACTATTTCTACACAATTTTTTTTCACTCATTAATGTTTTTTGAGACTTTATATACTTAATGGTAGGTTTCTGGTTGAGTAGAATTACGCAATCGAGACTAATTTTAGTGAACTTTCAACAGTTGAAGATATTTTATACTGATCGTTACTATACGCAGAGTCGGTTCAATTACGCATTTAAGAATATCGTATGATTATTCATTCAATTATGTGTTTTTGTGTCGTTCTTGAGTATAACCATTAAAGATTCAGAAATATATGGTGTGATTACACGCAGAGTGGATAGCTATTACATTTATGAGTTTCTATTTACCCATATGCAAATTTTGTGTGGCTATTGAGTCTACTTATAGAGTATGTGTGTGTCGAATTTGAGTTGAAATATAAAAGATTTTTACTGATACATTGTGACCAAACAGAGGCGATAGCTATTATGTTTATGAGTTTTTTATTACCCATGTACATATTTCATGTGACTATTGAGTCCGCTAATTGAGTAATCACATGTCGAATTTGAGTTAAAACAATTTTATTGATAGTGAGCTGTATTGGTTATTTTATATATATAAGTGTGGGTCGAGAACACCCGATTTATAACAATAACTATTTATTTATTTCCTTATTTATTTGTCTTCAATGAGATGCCAAGGGTTCTGTTGGAAAATTCTCGCCAACAATCTTTTGGAGAATATTCTCAGGAGCGATAATTTTCTAATTTTATCTGTAGTCGCTGTAAAACAAAATGCAAAACTAGACGCTCAGTGGCTGCGGCTGGCATTTACAAAAAAAAGCTAGCTATTATTCCTAGCTTCATTCATGAAGTGCTATTGCACCATATGCTGGCTTTGATCAATCAAAATGACGTTATAACGAAAAGTTTACAAAAAAAAGTCTTTGGGCTTAGTACTCTCCCAGATTTTCCATTGCCACCGAAAAGTCTGCATACATTTTAGATACCATTCTTCTAACTAATTTATACTCTAATACTAATACTGATTTTCTAATATTTAGAGAGATAGGGAGACATTTTTATACTATTATCTCTCCATACCAAACTTTACGGCAATACAATATGTTGGTTCTAAAATTAGTTTGAAGCGTCAGCCAGTACGTTTTAAAACAGTTAGTTTTTAATACTTTTTGTTTTTTGACCTATCGAATAAGCCTTCTCTGATATTTTCATCGATGAGATTCGAGAACATTGTTTTCAAATATTGAAATGCATCGCCCGTTTTATCCAATCCTTTGACAACAATTTTTAAGTACATCCAGTTTTGGTATGACAGTGGCACACAAAGAAAACCACAATATTTCGTAAATCGATCTTGTAAGCCAAGCAATATGTCGACCATTTTTAAATCAGCACACACTTTCCATTTGTGTTGCATATACTATATTTGATCATACTTTAAAAGCTGCACCATTTTGCCCTACGTTTGTTTTGTGCGGAGGGCGTGTCCTATTAAAATCGAGGGCTTTTTGTTCCCAATATTCAGCATTACAGTGTTGAAACTTTCTTTGCTGATCAGGATTAGCTGCTGTGCACAATTTATTGTGATAATCACATAATTTATTGAAGAAAACATACAACATGTTTACAACGATACCACAAAGCAGGTATTTAATTCCGTTATCACTTCCGATTCATATTTGATGATCTATTCAAATTTCATCTTTATGACCGCTGAACGCCTATGCTAATGCGGTGATATCGAGGGGTAATCACTAGAAAGAATTCATCAACGAAAAGAATTCCTCGGCAATTCCATGGGAATTTCGTGAGAATTCCTCGTCGTTGTCGCAGGAATCGTGTTTGCTTAGGTGCTGTACCCGATTCGTATTTGGATAAATATCTGATTTTTTTTGCCGATCGGATGCTCCACATATCCGAAACTAATCCCGAAACAGATTCGCAACCGATCTGAAACCCGAACGGTAACAAATCCTTGTCCAATATTAAACCAGTTCTGTTCCAATCTGAAACCAATTCGGGACTGATTCAGAACCAATCCTGAACTAGTTTGGGACCAATCGGGAACTAATCCGGAATAAATCCAAAAACATCTCAGAACCTATCTGGAACCAATTCGAACTCAATCCGATATTGACTTGAACGAACCCAAAGCCAATCCTGAAAAATGCGAATCCAACTCGAATCGATCGAGAACTAATACTTACTAGAAATTAATCCAGACCGATCTGGATCCAATCCGGTACCGATAAGGAACCAAGCCGGAACTGTGCTATCGGTACACATCAGGATCTGATATATGATGATACCCGATTTTGTAGCTGGACTGATATTGTGCCAGTCACCCATTTTATTGCTGTACAATCTAATATATTAATATCTATAGCAAATGTTATTATTTTAGCTACATAATTAAACTTGAAACATTGTGTGCGGATAAAATATTAGCTAAGTTTACATTTTGTACGTGAATTATTCATTGTGTAGTGTACCTAATAGTATGTATATTATTACTAATTACTGATTAATATTAGCTGTGGCACCTAATTATTTTTTTGCGTTTACGGCTGCTGATATTCATCATATCATAGCAATAGCACATACTGCCTGTTTATTTTATAATGGCGTGAATAAATGCTTATTCACTCTTAGAGCATAAAATTGTGTTGCTTTATGATATGGTGACCACTCTGATTTCTCCTTTGTGTGCCAAGCTCTCTAAACATTTAAAACAGCTTGTGTCAGAAGTTTGTGGTTTGTTTGAATAAACTTCTATTTAATTATTTCACTAAATCTCTTCCCGCTCGTTGCTCCTGATGGTGGCTCGGAATACGGATTAATATATCTATCCGTATGTTCAACTACAATCTTGATAGAATCGACCGATATATATTCCACCTGGATCTAAAGCCAATTATCTTGGTGGGACAACAATTGAAATCAGTCTCATGACACATTGGCTCTCTTATCTTAATTTACAGTTTTGTCTTAACTGTTGGTCCAAATTAATTTCCCATTAAATGGCTAAAAAAATTCGACTTCTGTCAATTTTTTTAGATTAGGAGACCATATCATCTAACTAAGTACACTTTGGCAGCAACTTTTCTGAATCAGCTCTTGCTTCCGAGCTATGCATTTCAAGGATTCTGTAAAATATATCTCCATCGGTTGATTAATGGAGATGAAGTATCTGTTACCCAACTAAGACACGTGATTCTTTGAGTGTACTCAGAGTGGACACATGGTGTGTTTACATGATGTGTGCATTTAGAGTCTAATCAGAGTAAGTGCTGATTATACACAATTCACATTGTGTGTGTATGGTCACATTTGGTCACTAGAGTACCGATTTTATTACCACGGACGGCATTTTTAACTAATTTAACTGTTGAATTAGTCGATATTTAAAAAGAATAAACCCGATAATGTTGTTAAAACTTCCATTATTTGTTCATCTCAAATTTTCAGTGCACAAAATAATTAAGACATTTAGTTCATTTCGGTGTATATTTGCCATATTTCAGACATATTCCAAAGGCCAAAGCTACAGCCATCGCTGACACACCAGAATTGAAACGAATAGCTGAAAACACAAAAATTCAATCAAACGTTCAATATCATGCCGATTTCGAAAAGCAAAAGGGAAAATTGACTCAGGTTGCCGACGATCCAGAAACACTGAGAATAAAACAAAACACAAAACATATCTCAAATGTTGCCTACCACGGTGACCTGGAAAAGAAAGCGGCTATGGAAAAGCAACGTGAAGTTGTCGAAGTCTTAGATAATCGTGGTGAGTTGAGAAGACAATATTCAAATATTTACGCACACCATGTATAGCATATTAACTTTTAACTATCACACGACAATTTGCTTTTATTCTTCAGTACAATCAGTAATTGTTATGCTTCATACTAATTCTCTTTTCATTCTCTCTGTTGCCTTATTGTGTTGCTTTGTAGCATTTTTTTGTGCGCTGTTTGCTCTCCCTTTTTTGTTGTATAATATTTTTGTCTCATTTTATTCATACTCCCGGTAGACATTGAGTCTGAGTACTACTCAGAAACGCTAGCCGCCGAATCATTGTCACAATATCAACCAATATCGCAACCAGCGGCCGCCGTACCACCATCACATGTACAGCAACAGCCACAGCATCAACAAGTGTATGCATCACAGCAACAGCCGCCACAACAACAAAATAGTCAGTTGTACAAGCAAAATGCGCAAGATTACCATCACCAGCCACAGCAATTGCAACAAAAACAACAACATCATCAAGCACAAATACCGCCAACACAACAACAACAACAACAACCTCAACACCATCAACAACAACAACAATTGTTGCACCACAACACAAATAGTACCACAGCTAACAATCAGCATCACATAAATTCCAATTATCAAACACAAAACTATTCTGCTGCACAAAATGTTGATAATAATTACACAAACATTCGTAGCACAGTTGTACAAAGCGCTGTTAATCCATCCGGTGCACAGCATCAACAACAAATTAACAATCAGAAACAACTACAACAACAACAGCAACAACAACTTCAACAGAAATACTATGATCAATATGAAAACTATGCACGACCAAACGCACAAAATATTCCGGCATACATAAATAATAATAATAATAATTCAGTTTATAGCGGTTTAAGTCAACAACAACAGCAGGCATACGCACAACAGCAATTGTATCAGCAACAGCAACAACAACAACAGAAGCAACAGCAGCAACAGCAACACTACAGTAATCACTACAATCAAATGCACTATGGTGGTGAAAATGTTGGCGGTGGTGGTGGTGGTGGTGGTGGAGGTGGCGGAGGCGGTGGTAGTGGTGGCAGTAATAGTATCGGTAAAATTTCCGATTATGATCCGTTGACGGATGGACCGAGAAATGTGCCGAGCGCAACAAGACCCAGCTCAACGTTAATCTATAGCTCAGATCGTGGCGGTATGGGTAAGTGTGATTATTCATTATTGCTAAATACATGTTTCAATTAACAATGTTCTTTGATGCCGTCGCAAAGAAAATGGTTGATGGATTTTTTTTTTTATGTTTTATGTTGCATATTTATGTGAAATTCATCAGTTATTTTGTGTTCATAATGTGTCCACAATATTTTTTGTACAAAACTTGTTTGATCGTTCAAGTCTATTGTATGTGGCAATATTAACTATTAACACTGAGTAGTGAATATACACATTAGGATTCGATAATAGCTTGATTGACAATGATTCCGAAAAATAGCTACACATTTCACCAGGAACTTTAAGGGGAAGAGAAATAAATTCGTTAATTTAACTTTACTGATGAATTGAATGGTTTGTTCTCGAATTACCATCGATATAATTTGGTTGGTCTAATCAACAATGCTATTGTTCTCTTGACAGAAATTGCATATTTTTATAATTTTCATAATTTTCATAATTGATTACGGTAACAGTAGTTTGAAATTGTGACAAATATTAGATACATATACATGTATTATGTAGATATATCCATATATACTCTATATACCCATATATGATCATATATACCCATATATGCTCATATATGTCCATATATACGCATATATACCCATATATATCCATATATATGTAATTTGTTAACTGATGTGAGTATTGATTTGGGAACCAAAGATACAGACCTATTTAATTGACAAAATTATAAAGTATATATACCGATATATACACATATATACCTATAATGCATGTCTTGATTATTGATGAATAGTGCTAAAATTATTGTAATGGTAATCTTAGAAAGGCCACCGTTTCAATAAACCTTTCTAAATATATATTCAACAACATATATACATATATATTCATTATTTGTGATGATGTATATCCATATTATATGACTTTTTAAATATTACATAGAAAAAGTAATCAAAATGGCAACCACCCTAAAAATGCACACAAAAAAGAAGTAGTTAACACCGAAACAATGTTGCAATGTTGTTGTATAAAAAATTAGAGAGACTGTACACAAATGTAAAAGTTGAATTATAATTTTTTTCATTTACGCGTCAGGGCGCAACTTAGGGCCACAAAATCGAATTCAATTACGGCCGCGTTTGACTGTAGCGAGCCCCTGACGGAAAACTGTAAATTAAACTCCATTAAAAGTCCATATAACACCCAAAAATGGCCCGCGCTCAATTGGTGCTCCTGATTTTCATGTTTTTCGGAGATTTCTTGAAAACAGTAAGAGATAGCGAGAAAATATCATTGAAGGTCTTAACGTGACATTTTTTTTTAATTATCCCAGGATATTTCATCGGGTCCTTTTCTGGACGCATATATTTTTTAACGTTTACGTGATTTTAGACTAAACCATTACTCGTGACAAATATTCAATACATTTACATGATCCATTTAGACTCTACATACCCATATATGCTCATATATACCCATATATATCTCATATATGTCCATATATACTCATATATACCCATATATATGTAACTTGTTATCTGATGTGAGTACTGATTTGGGAACCGGAGACACAGATTAATTCAATTGACAAAATTATTAAGTATATATATATATATATATATATATATATATACCGATATATACACATATATACCTATAATGCATGACTTGATTATTGATTTATTGCGCTAAATTTATTGTAATGGTAATCTAAGAATGGCCAACGATTCATTAAGCATTCCTTTTTATATATTCAACAGCATATATACATATATATTCATGATTTGTGATGATGTATACCCATATTATATGACTTTTTAAATATTTTATAGAAATAGTAATCAAAAATTCGAAAGGGCAAACACCCTAAAAATGCACTCAAAACAAGAAGTAGTTAAGACCGAAAAACTGTTGCAAAGTGCGATCGAATCAAAAATTAGAATGACTGAAGTACGAATGTAAAAGTTGAATTTTACCTAACTAAGATAAAATGTTATCACAGCCGGATAATTTCGATTTAAACTATTTTTTATCCATTTTTGTTTGTTCAGCACGTAAAAGTCTCCTCGCAACTGGAATTCAACCCTGCAAGTCGATTTTCGTTTAAGTGAGCATATGGCCTTCATCCTCGTTAATTACCCTGGCTGTCTCCTAAAGTTTTTTTAGATTTTATAACAGACATAGGCCTCAGGGACATTCTATGGCCTCTGATCTGAATTACGGGACAACAAAATGGATCTGCTAAGATCGCAGTGATTAGGGATATTATCTTCTTCCCATAATATAAAAAAACGGTTAGAGTTTGCGGGGGTTAACTACTTGAGGAATTCCTGGGACAACTTCCGAGGAAATCCCGAAGAATTCCTAAGGAGTTTTGAGGAATTCTGAGGAACTCTCGAGGAATTCAGTTCCCGAGAAATTCTGAGGTATTCTCCAGGTATTCTGAGGAATTCCCGAGGAATTCTCGAGGAATTCTGAGAAATTCCCGAGGAATTCTGAGGAATTCCCAATGAATTTTCGAGGAATTCCTAAGGATTCTCGAGGAATTACGAGGAACTCTCGACGGATTCAGAGGAATTCCAAGGAATTCTCGAGAAATTCCGAGAAATTCCCGAGGAATTCTGTGGAATTCCAGAGGAATTCTTTTTGTCGAGAAATTCTTTCTTTGCTGTCAGTCCCTCAATGGCTTAAAAAATTCAAAATTCGTTCAGATAAACATGCAACACCGCGACATCTTTAATGTCGAAAGAACTTGTTGTGTGCACAAAACCGAGGACATGATTATACGTTGCTAACTTGCTCAGCTCCCTATGTTGTCGCCATTTTGAAACGCGTATCTGATGTTAATGTGAATAAGCGGCTTTGAGGGGGTGACATTATTGTTGCTTCTGTATACCTGGCTGATAATTCAAATACAAGCCCTCCTCCGGAAGCAATTACGGCAGAATTGATCTGGTATTCGAAGGATAGTGGACCCGGCTTATCATTGGCTGTGACGCTAATGCACACCACACAGTGTAGAACAGCTCCAACATAAATGCGAGGTAGGCGCTCGCTCTTAACCTTTGTTAGCTCTACGGAGCTGGCAATTGTTAAACAGGGCAGCGCGGCCACTTTTTTGACATCAACGAGAAGGTAAGTGCTTGACCTCACGTTAGCGTCAAGCTGGTTGATGAGTAGCATTAAGGATTTATATGTATCGGATAGTGTTTCTCTGTCTGATCTCTGCTACCAGATTTGACTTGTGCTCAGCTGGAAGTTCTTTGACTCGCTTCAGGAACCCAAGGCGTACAGATTGGATCATGTATAGAGAAATGTTTGTTGCTCGAAACTATCAACTGATTTACTCACTGTAGATCAGGTAGACAGCCAGGCTGAGGATCTGAGTAGCGCGATCTTGTATTCGTATGAGAGAGCATGTACAGACAGTGGCCGAAGGCAAATACGCTCCATGGTGGTGTGCGCTGCTTGATAATTTACGCTGCAAATCCAGAAGAGCATGAATAGTTGCTTGGAACATAATTGAAGCGCTTACAGAGCTGCCCAAAGGGAGTTCAAAAATCTTGCTCGCAAGAGATGGCACGAGACCTTTCGTAAGTTCTGTAAGGAAATCGAGAAGGAAGCATCAGTCCCTTACAAGGCGTATTCACTTAGAGCGCGGAGCAACCGGTCCAAGCGCTAGTGGATAAATTTGAACAAGCGCAGCCAAGACCAAGATGTTGCCGGTAAAGTTATTAACAAGAAATGACTTTTATGCTCGCTTCAATGTACAATTCGGTCTTTACCGTAAAAATCATCGGGTCTTGATGGTAATTTCCCTGCGCTATTGCAAGAAGTGCGGATGTACTATTGGAAACGCTTATACGGATTCTTAAAGCCTCGCTTGCTAGGCTCTATATATACATAAGTCGTTGCGCTAGGGTAGTATTCATTCCGAAGCCTGAGCGGTCAAGTCATACCAGTGAGAGAGATTTGCGCCCATTTCTTCCTTTGTGCTGAAGACTCTGGAAAGACTGATTGACCGCTTCATCCGTGACGGAATGAGAAAAGGATAAGGCTAGAGAGTACTCTCGTTGGCAGGGAGGAGGCTATTAGTACAATCATTGACATCGAGGGGGCCTTCGATAATACATCAACTAAAACAATCACTAAATCCGCTTCTGATTACCGAAGATCCAATTCATACATGTGGCGATGTTAAGGAATCGGCAGATCGCTGCAATGATAGGTATAAATGCGAAAAGACTGTATATGTGGATCGCGGGTGCCCGCAGGGCGGAGTACTTTCACCTTTGCCTTGTAGTGGACAGTATTCTAGTGAGACTGAACCGGGCCGTTTTTACGCTGTAGTGGTATTTGTAAGTCCACAGAGGGAAAACTGACCACTCGAGCGCTCAGAGTAATCGATAGCGACACTAATATGCTTGCGTGTGATCCAGCGAAAACAGAAGTGTTGGTACTGTTTTTGAGACGTACAACGGCCCAAGGATGCTCTCGATTACTGTGAAAGTTCAATCGATTCAACTGGCTGATAAAGGCAAGTACTTGGGAGTCATTCTTGACATAAATACAGTGCACAAGATCTGTAGTAACATGTTTAGAGGCTTGGCTGCCCAATCATAAGTGGCCGAGGGGATAACTACTTAAAAAAATGTCTCCCAAATAATTCCTGAAAGAATTCCTCGCAATTCAAAAGTATTCCTCCGAAATCCTCGCCATGCCTCAAAGAATTCCTCGATCGATATCCAAAGAATTCCTCGAGTAATTACCCATCGTAAGGGGCGCTATGCAATCTACGAATACAGCGGCTCTTAAGGTACTGTTGGATTTACTACCATTGATCCTTCAGATCAAAGCAGTCGTAATTAACGCAGCTGTAAAACTGAAGCTAAACGGGATATGACGGCGTATAGTGTATGCAATTGGTTATACACCGGTATGAAGGTTCTGCCTGGCGCTAAATGTCACTGTCTATGATAAGAGGGAATATCAAGTAAGGGTGCGAAAAGCTTGGACTGATCCCGTATCGCTGTTCTAAACTTCTGAGACAGTTGTAGAGCTGGATCAGGCGTTTACGTGCCGCTTATCGCTTCCTCTCTATCAGTACCCTTTGAACAGCACGCTACTGTTTTCCAGGCGGAAGTCGTAGCTATTAAAATTTGCTGTGACTCGCTGGAAGCCATGTAGAGTCTACATTTGTTCGAATAGCCAGGCGGCGCTTCTGGCACTCGAATTGTGCACGGCGACTTAAAGGCTTCTGAAAAACGCAGAAACGCCCTAAACCGGCTTGCAGAGCACGTGGAAGTCGTGCTGCAGTGAGTGCCCGGCCATTTGGAAACTGAGGGTAATGAGAGGGCGGACCAGTTTGCCCAGAGAACGCTCTGGAAACAAACCGTGTGAATCTGAACCGATGATAAGTTTCTTCCTTGCTGAACTACACGAAAAGGTCGCTAGGCGGTTCAGTAACGAGCATCTCTGGGTATGGCGAGGATTCGGCGCGTCCATACAAACTAAATTGTTTGTAAGCGCGTCTAGTAATACAGCAGCCTTGAAGCTCACAATAGGTGTTTTAACTGGACACTGGCGGCTGAACAGGCATTTATATTTGATGGGCGTAGCTGAACTGCTAACTGTCCTGTCTTCTTGCCCCAAATATGGACAGCTCAAAAGTCGAACTCTGGGGAGCTACTCATGCACACCGGAGGAAGTCGGGCGGCGACCGACGCGCAGACTGTTGAACTTCATTATGAAGTCCAATAGATTCTAACATAGGATGAATAGGCTCGTATAATTGTCCGCTCTGATCTCGGTAATGGCTGGGATACGTCCTGGCGCCATGTCGCGTATCTATCTATTAGGGACATTCTATGGTCTTTGATATACGGGGCAACCACATGTCAAAGGATATAAAGATTTTTTTTCTTCTTTTTATCCCCATTCCCACTCCTGATAAAATATTATACTAGGCGGATAACTTCGGTTAAAACAATTTTTCAACGACTTTCGGCCACACTAAGTTAAAACAATCTCCGCAACTGCCATTCAGTAGATTTTCAATACCTCGATTGTCTATACATATATTTAAATGCTTTGGGCAGATTTGCGACCAAACCACTTACAAAGCGCACAAAGATTTTGAAATATTTTCATAATTTGCTTTAACTACTAGTGTTTTACAATATCTTGAATGAATCGATATGTATCGATCTAAAAAATGTATCGATATATGCTAAATAACTTATAAATAAATCGATAATTGCGATAGTATCTATTTATATCGACACATTCGATATATATATCGATACGTATTGATACATATCGATAACTTTCGATACGTATTGCATGTCGAAGTACCAATGATTGTTAGTTAAACGGACGTGAGAGCTATTAAAAAAGAAGTTTTCATAGCGATTTGTATCGATATTTGGTATCGACATAAATTTGACATCGATAAAAAAATACATAATATAAAATTATCCAGCCCTAAGTCCCACCCTTTTTTTGTAATTTTAGGATGTACTTTTATTTGTTTCTTTTTGTGGATTTACAATTTACAACCTCCCCTATTAGGACTGCTCGATATTGAAAAAATATCGATATTTATCGATATCCAAAAAATATCGATAACGATAATATATAAAAAAGAAGTCAACCGTTGCAATTTTGGTGAGCAAAAAAAATGTCAACCATTTCTATTATTGATAATCGATAATTATCGATAAATATCGATATATCAATATTTATCAATAACTATCGATATAACGATATTTATCTACAATTATCGATAAATATCGAATATCGATAACTTAAAAAAGATATATTTTCCAAAATTATTGATATATCGATTAAAAATCCAGGCCTAACCCCTATCTCTCCACAACTATCCCTCGAATCACCATTTACACCGTACCATAGGTTCACCTCGAGCTCCTAGTAATCCATTTTATAGCTTGAAACCTTTAACTTATTTATGCTCATTGTAATCTTGAAATCTCTAGCAAATACACGATTGCCCTAGGCTCCTTTCTCCTTTAGTTATTTTGAGTGGGACGGACAACTGTTATTGAAATGGATTACAGTTTACAACCGATTAAGCATTATGTCACAGTAAAATTGAACAAAAACTATGTCTCTTTGTCAGTCACAAATAATCAACCAAGGCGAATAGGGTCCATTGCCGACATTGATCCAGCAAACGGTGTTTACGGCTCTGTCGATCACAATAATACTCAGCAATACCAACAGCATCAACAACATATTCACAATCAGGCTCGACAACAACAGGCTGCATATTCAGCACATGCACCATCATCCACAAAACCAATGGGCGGTCATCCTTCGAGTAAAGTGGTAAGTAACAAAGTATATAGTAATAAAGGGGATTGATTGATTGGTTTTTTTTTCTTGTACAAAGCGTGTCTTTCGTGCAATATACGATTACGAGGCTCAAGACTCGGACGAAGTCAGTTTTGCCGAAGGTGACGTTATATTTGAGGTCGATTCAATTGATGCCGGTTGGATGACGGGACGTGTTGAGCGCACCGGTAAAACAGGGATGTTACCGGCCAATTACGTTGAACAGGCTTTAATTTAAAGTCGACACAATAAAATTAAAAAACAAAAAAAAAAAAAAAAAAAAGTGGCTGCTTATCTAAATGTTTTACAATCAAATTACTGTATTTTAGGAAACAATACAAAATTTATATATACATATATACAAGAGACGATAAATATTATTTAATTATTTAATTTATTTCTTTTATTATTTGTTTTTAAACAAAGAAATTTAATGACAGCTACTTTACTATATACATATATGCGTTTAAAACACGATTACACATACACAATAATATTTAATAATAAATCTTTTTTTTTTGCATGTTTTAAATAAAAAGTAAATTAAAATCTAGTTATGAATGTTAACTACTTATAATATTACCAATATAAATCAAGATATAAATCAATTTATCTTTAACGAAAAAAATAAAATAAAAATAAAACAATAGGAAACAATGTGCCTTATATATGAAAAGAAAAAGATTGAATAAAGATCAAAATGAAGGAAAATAAAGCAATAATGATAATAATTAGAGAAATTAACGAATTACGTTTATCGGCAGTATTTCAAGGAAAACCAATTTACGATTTACGATTTACGAATTTTGACCAATTTTTTTTTAAAAACATTTTACAAGAAAAATGTGCCTGTTTACAGCAAAACATTCCCAATTTACGATCCGGACGTGATAGAATGCATTTAATTTTCTTAAAACCGAAGAAAAAAAAATCATATTTTTAAAGTTCTACTCGTATTATGTTTTCTTTTCTGTATTTTATTGAAATTTCTTCCTTTTGCTTTGTTTGCACTCAGTAAATTATTTTTGAAAATATCTTTTTTTTATCGATGAAACAAAAAAAAATGTAAACCCCTAAACAATTTTACCACCCAATTTATCTATTTAATAGCTTGTATGTGTTTTATTTTTAAATTTAAAACATTAAATATTTTTTAGTTTTTTTTTGTACAGATATAATTTATGAAAAATTGAAAAAAAAAAAATAATAAAAAATAATAATA
>JANTEX010223703.1:0-13785 GCA_024741295.1 Macrocera vittata
CCTTCCTTTGTATTTCCGAGCGAAAAAGAAAATGTCTATTTATATGAAACAACATTTTAGTTCTGTATGTGAAAAGCGGTGAAAAAATTTCAGTTTCGTATGTGAGAAACAGTGAGAATAATTTCAGTTTCGTATGTGAGAAAATATCAGTTTTGTAAGTGAGAAACAGTGAGAAAAGTTTTATTTTTCAAAAAAATTTCAGATTTTAGGTGAGAAACAGCGAGAAATCTCATAATCATGTGGTCTCACATTTGCAGGCATTTTATCAGACATGGGGATGATCTCCTGATACGATTTTAAATTCTATTTTTAATTGTTAGTATTCAAAATCAAATTAACTTTAACATTTTTATTTTGTATGAAAGCTATAATCCCCGGATAAAGCTTTCTGGCAGTATAATTTTTATGTGCTTTCGACGGCATGGATGATTTTTATATCACATTTTTGGAATGCGCAATGGAATGAGTTATCTATCATATCAATTACTCTGCCAATATGTCGTAACGACGTTTTCCACTTTATAGTTAAACAATTAATTTTTCATTTTATCAATTCTGCAATTTTTTGCAGAATATCATATAAATCTGCTATTTTGCTATTTGCAAGAGTCAGGAATATCAGGATATTCTCCCAATGGGTCTTCTGCGAAAAAAAATGCAACACTGTGGCTATATACACTTAATCAATGTATGTGAATACGCTTTAGCCACGACTGAGATATAGTAATAACAACCAAACAAGAAGACCTTTTTGTTGTTAATTTGATGGGAAATGACACATACGTAGTTAAATAAATTTAAAAACATTTGCTTACACAATACGCATACGATTATTAAAAATTGACAGTTTTTTATAAATTATCTTCCTTTTATTAAATCTTTGCCGACATTTCCTTTTCAGTTTGCAGTTGACAGCAATAATATGTGAAGTATACAAAGTCTTGGTACTTCAATTCTCTCATTTTTTTTTTATAAATTTTGCATGTATACGTCAATCGAGTATGATTTTTTACATGCAAAACGTACATTGCCGCATTATGCGTAAAACAAAATCATTTAATGAAATAGCGTTTAATATTATTTATTAAATTAACAGAAAATATAAATAAAATACAAATAACAAAATTCAACGATAATTTATATGTGCTTCAAAACATTTTCTTCTTTCTTTCAGGCGATATCTTTGCTTCTTTTTTTTTTACTTCTTCAAGATGTATATAGATGCATATTTATATCTTTCATTCATATAATAAAGATCGTACATACACAATTTATATCGATATATATGTATATATTGATGTATATATTTGTTCGTAAAGTATACATAAAATTCAAATCATTGCGCGTTTTGTGCGACTTCAGAAGTTGCAAACACAAAATTTATTGCTCATGCCACCAAGTATGATAGAAAAGTTGTTTTTGAAACACAAAACTATGCAAACAGTACAAAAACAACATTTCAAAACTTTTGTATGTACGCGATGCTGTCAATTTTCTTTTTGGTTTTTCGTCTTTTTTCTCCCGTGTTCTTCATCATTCAGTTGAAATTTTTATTTATTATTTATTTATTTGTTTTGTTTTTTGTGCATTGTTTGTTAATGCAAAGTTTTGCATTTGCAAGCAAAATTATGTTTATGCATTTTTTATGTACTTGTATACTTATATGACAAAATAAAAAATTAAATAAATCTTTACATTTTAGCATCGTTAGTAAGACTGAAAAAATAAAAAATTATTTAATTGCAAATTCTATAGAGTTGCAAGAAATTTTTCCACACAATAATTACTACAATATAGAATTTTCTTAACTATTTTCCACGACATTTTATATTGCCGCGCCACACTGTCTATCTATATGTATAGAGAAGACATCAGTTTACTTACAACTTACAATGTGGTATTTGTAAACATTAAACCTACATATATATATATATTATAGATCATATTCTTATTTAATTATCTGTTTAAATTATTTCAACATTTACACTTAGTCATTTTTACTAAATTTATTACGTTTAACCGTTGTTTATATCAATCATAACCTAGGTATAATTATTATTGAAAATAATCGTAACACATTTACATTAACACCGGAAAACATTACAATATATATGTATATACAGCGTGGTTGTTTACATATTATATATGGTGGTGAAAAACTAAATATATACGAAGTTATATAGCTGGACGAGTTGTATATGAAATATTACCACAGAATTACAAACGAGAATTATTAAATAAATAAATAAACATGGTTTGTCGAAGATTTTTCATTTCAAATAAACTATCATTAAACGGTGTAAATATTTTTTTGAATGTGTGATTTAAAATTAATGCTATCCAGTTGGCCAGTAAATATATATAAACAGATTAATTAATTCATATAAAGTAAGCAGACTATATATATTTTGAATAATATTAAATTAAAATATTATGTTAAACACACGCAGAAAATCCATATGATTTATTATAATCTTAATATAAAATTTTATTAATTTATTATTGTGTATACTATACACATGTGTGTGTATATAATGAGAAATATTTGTTCTTCTATAAATAAATGACCATCGACTGGTTTTAAATGTTTTAAAATATGTATATTCTCGCATATATATAGTTGTAACATTTGTAATTTATATTATTTACCATCGTACAATTTTAAATTTTAAAACAATAAAAAATCAATTGTGCATCAAGTCAATAAAGAAATAAAATATTTTTTCGATTTTTTCGTTTTCATAGTTTGTTAACTTTTATTACTCAATTATTATATATGTTTAGGTTATTCTTTTATTCTCTGACTGTGTGTTGTGTTGAACAAAATTTAATTGGCATAATTAAAATTTACAATTAAATTTCACAGATAATATCGGGGCTATAATAATTTAAAAAATTTCATGATAAATTTTCCAGCCAAATAAAAATTGTGTATAAAAATATCAAAAAATTTTAAAACTGATGTTTATTGTCTTAAAATATTGGTATAATTTATATTTACACACATGCTTATGATGATTAATAATCATGGAAAAAGAACAAAATTTTCGATGAAGCCAATCGTGAGAAATTCTTATATAATACTTATATGTTTTTTTTTTTTTTGAAAATGAGTTATAATGTTATAAATAAAGAATATATTTATACACATATTTGTATGGTATGTAGCATTGTCGGCAGCATAATAAATCATTTTATATGATTGTTAGTTTTTTATTCAATTTAATTTGTGTTTTGTTTTGCAGAATTTATTATTGATGATGTGAGACGTCTAAAAATAATATTGTCGCGTTTGATGTCCATTGTATATGTTGTAGTGAATCATATTGCGAAGATTGAAAAAAAACAACAACTTTATATGCATGCAAATCGGTGGTTTTGTATTATTTTTTTTTCGATTTTGGTGTTGGTTTGTAAAAGCAAGATTTGTGTTTTTTTTTCATTTTTGTGTTCGAAAACGGTTTTAAATGTTATACTTATGAATACTGATCAAAAGAGGGTATATTTGTACCGAGGGGCTATTCACTTAAGAAAAATGTGTCCCACACATTCCCATTTCCACGTATTTTCATATATTTCTATGTATTTCCACGCATTTCCATGTATTTCAACTCCTTCCCACGTTTTTCCTTCGCATTTCCACGTATTTCCATATATTTCCTGGTGTTTCCACGCTTTCCACGTATTTCCGTGTATTTCCATATATTTCCACGCATTTCCACGCATTTCCATCACATTTCCATCACATTTCCATCACATTTTCATCGAATTTCCATCACGGATTTCCACGCATTTCCACGTATTTCCATGCATTTCCATATATTTCTTTGTGTTTCCACGCTTTCCACGTATTTCCTTGTATTTCCACGCATTTTCATGTATTTCCTGTATTTTCATGGATTTCCATGTATTTCCACGCCTTTACATGTATTTCCACTCATTTTCACGCATTTCCATCGCATTTCCATCTTACTTTCATCACGAATTTCCATGTATTTTTATGTATTTCCACCAAATTCCGCTCGTTGTCATGTATTTCCACGAATTTTTATTCAACATGTATTTCCACGTATTTCCCTGTATATAGATGTATTTCCACTCAATTTCCGATCAATTTCATGTATTTCCACGTATTATCATGTATTTCCACGTAATTTCACGCTTTTCCACATATTTCTATGTTTTTACACGCATTTCCATGTATTTCCACGCTTTTTGATTACATTTCCATCGCATTTCCATCTCACTTTTCTATCGCATTTCCATCTCACTTCATCACGCATTTTCGCAATATCGGTCTTTGATTGGCACCCTTAACTTTTATCAGATCGAGCTCAAATTTTAAAAAGCGCAATTTTTTAAGGTCTGTACTGTGAAAACTAGAACTGAAAAAATCCTAGAACAAAAGTTGTCTTATTTTCAATATGGGTTTTTGAGAGGCACCCTAAATTTTTCCGATCGGGCTCAAATTTTGGATCGGACATTCTTTTAGATCTACTCAACTTCGGAGGAAAGTGGATTGAGAATCTGTTAATAGAAAAAAGTTCGTCTTAATTATCGGAGCCAGTTCTAGTTTTACAGAAGTAATGCAGACCCGAGTGCAGACACGCATTTACATGTATTTCCATGCATTTCCGTTACATTTTTATGGCATTTCGATGTATTTCCACGCATTTTCGCTCATTTCCATGTTTTTCCACGCATTTCCATGTATTTCCACGAATTTACATTACATTTCCATCGAATTTCCATCTCACTTTTCCATCGTATTTCCATCTCACTTCATCACGCTTTTCGACGCATTTTCATCGCATTTTCAAATATTTCCATCTATTTCTATGTATTTCCACGCTATCCACCTATTTCCACGCATTTCCATGTATTTCCTGTTTGCCATGTATTTCCACTCATTTTCATCGCATTTTTGTCACACACTTCCATGCATTTCCATCGCATTTCCACGTATTTCCATATATTTCCACGTATTTCCACCCATTTCCACTCGTTTCCGCTCATTTCTAAGTACTTCCACACATTTCAATATATTTCTACGCATTTCCTCGTATTACCATGTATTTCCACGTATTTCCATATATTTTCATGTATTTCCACGCATTTCAATCAAGGCGTCCCAAGATTTCCATCATTTATTAGCCCTTCGATTTGTACCCATAAAAATTTCATTAAAAATCAATTTCTTTAGGGTGAAATTTTTTTTTTTTTTTTTAAACTTAAATCCAAATATTATTTAGCTATTAATAGGCGGATTACCATAATTACTTATTTTTTATTACAATATTGAGACACGCAGTCTAACTCAAAATAGAACTCATCTGTAGGTATACTGCATTTGGTTCTTAAATTTAGTTACTCCTTCAAGATGTAATGACTTTTTAAAAAACGTCCCATGTGTTTTAGTTCTCACGCATTTCCATGTCGGAAGCAACCTTCAATCATTTCCCTTCCATTTCCAATTCACTATATAACACCAAAAATAGCATCTAACAATCCATTTATCTTATGTCCATTTCATATTTTTTTCTTATCTCCATCTCCAATCTTGAGTTATTAAGTTTAACGAAAATATTCTACACAAAAATTCTTTTGTGTTGATACCAAATTTATTTTGAAACAAAAATTACGGTGTTATCTGATATTGAAACTGGTGTAGACATTTTTTAAAACAGACTTCTATGAAGGAAGATAGCGAGTCGTAATAGATTCCTGATAATCCGAAATTAGTAGAAAAGCCAGATAAATTTTTTACACCGAAACCAGAAGATCACGACGCTGAACAGCTAAAATTTTACGTCAAAGTGGCTAGACGCATGCTAGAAAAAATATGGCTATATTGCATCCAACAAAACGGCAATTTTCCTGAAACGTCCAAAGTTAAGTCGCAGCAAATTGAGCAGGATTTTTTTATTCCGTGACGTCGATGTTCAGATAATCCCAGAAGAGTGGTCTGTTAAATCAAAATCAAATATCATGAGTTTTATTTTTAATGACGAATCGATTTAAAGAAGGTTCATGCAGACGAATCGGATCGTGTATTCTCTCGTCTAATTGTTCTTTATTCGAATAACTTATTCCCAGTTTATAATCAAGATGGATTGTCCTAAACTATCCATTGACAATGTTAGGAAAACTCACACAATTAACTAAATAGAGCAAAAAGAAGACTGGCGGATGATGACTGTGCCCACCGCAAAAAATGGCAATCACAAAAGACCAGCAACTTAAGTAAGCTGCGATGAAAGTTAATAAAGCTTTAAAAGTAAAATTTAAAAATAGTTGTTCTATATTAAAGCTAAACCAATTTTATTAGTCGCATATGTTAGTTATAACCCAACCTTATTTTTGGATGTAACATTTAAATTGATGCGAAAAAGTAAAAAATATTTTCGTTCTACTTAATATAAGTCATTTTATTAGAATCCTAAGTGTAACTCGGCAAAGTGAATTGTTAAGTTTTGCAAGTTAATGAAGATTTTGTGTCCGAGGGGCTATTCACTTGAAAGAAAGACATTTTCACGAATTTCCATGTAGTGTTTAAATGTATTTTCACGCATTTCCATCGCATTTCCAATGGATTTTTATCGCATTTTCATCACGCATTTCCACGTATTTCCATGTATTTTCTACACATTTCCACCTATTTCCATGTATTTCCACGAATTTTCATGTATTTCCTCGCATTTCCATCGCATTGCCATGCGTTTCCTTCGCATTTCCACGTATTTCCATGCATTTTTATGTGTGTCCACGAATTTCCGCTCATTTCCATATATTTCCACTCATTTACACGCATTTCCATGTAGTTCCTTGTATTTCCATGAATTCCCACACATTTTCACGTATTTCCAGGGACAATTAATTCATTTTTAAGTTCATCTTCAATTAATAACTTTAACAAAATGGGAAAAAAAAACCTTCATAATGTTATAAAAAATGAAAAACACAAAAAAAAGTTAACGAATGTTGGAAAATCCATACCAAATCAAAAAATTGAATACTATCGATATCGGTTTTGGCTATTCTCGTAGTGTCAAAAAATGCAACGAAGCATGGTTTGACGTTACAAAACGGTTAAAGATCGCAGAAGACTTATTTCGAACTCTGCGTTGTCATCTAGGCTTAGAAAAACTCCACCAACATAAAGTATATCTGTTTACTTTGTTTTAAATCTTCTCAAAACAAAGAATAATTCAGTTGCGTGTCTTATTGGCACTTTGGTTACGACTGAAATTTCTGGTTGATCACAGTCCACGGAAGCCGAGCTTTATCTACAGTAATTGTATCTTCTGTAACAGATACATATGATAAATTGAACAATGAACAGTCAATCGTTTAGTTTTTGTATCGCACAAGTTGATCACCGAGTTTTGATCTTTTTTCCGTAACACAAATCTTAATATCGGGTTTCTTGCTACTAGCTTAGAAGCGGCATTTTGGCGTTCTATTGTGCGCTTTTCAATTTCGATTTCAACCGTATCATGTTTGAATCAGGCTTTGTTCTTTGCGTCTGCCGAATCGGGTTTCTTTTCTCTCAGCGGTTTTTGGATATCCATGAAAAATATATTTACTATTTTTGTAAATCTTTATGCATTGTTTTCTAGCTCCACTATTATTACTCCTTTGAGCCTTTATTTTAATATATTCGTTCTTTATATCCTCAATTTCTGCAATTTTTTGTGACTTCTTGCAATTCTTTGTTTTTAGAAACTGTTGGTATATTTTAGAAACTGGATTTTCTTTTTGATATTTCTCTCGGTGCACATTCATTCAAGCTTTACATTATCCATGTTATTTCATTAATTTCCGAGCATTTCCATCCCATTTCCAAACATTTCTACGCGCTTCTTCGCATTTTCATACATTTTTCGTTTTTTCAAAGCTTTTGAATCGAATTTTTACCGTAGTTACATGAATTTTGACGCATTTCTGCGCATTGCCACATTTTTACGCATTTCCACACATTTCAATCCCTCCGCTCACATTTCCATGTATTTTCAGACATTTTTACTTATTGCGACTAACTTCGACACGTTTCAATGCATTTCGCTCGCCTTTACGCATTTCAATGCATTTTCACAAGTTTCCACACATTTCCATATATTTTGCACGAATTTTCACACATTTCCTCGCATTTTTTATTCATTTCCATACATTACCACGGGTTTTTAATATGCATTTCCACTAAGACATACTCTTTTTAAATTCTCAGTTTTAGCAAACATTTTTTCTGGGTACCGTTTGAAAGCTGGGTAAATAAAACCAAATAAACAAAATTACTATACCCACACTAATAAGGTTATCTGTGAAGTGAAGTATATCACTTCGTTTTGTTTTATTTCTTTAGATTTTATATAAACTATTGAATCATTAATTTTATTATATTTAATTCAATTTATTTCGTACTTAATTTTAATTTTATTTAATTTTTTGTATTCAATAAAAATAAAATAAACACAACATACCTGTTTAAAGTCTGTTTTTTTATTTTAGACATTTAAAAGAATTCTTTCAGAATCCACATTCTATAAGAATTCTTTCAAACGTCTTAAAGCATAAGTGTTCAGAATATGAACAGGTATTAAACAAATATCAGTAGTTAAAAGCGATATTATTGACACTTCGCTTTTTTTTTAAAAATAATAATAAGTACGTCGTTGAAAATAAATTTAATAGAGAAAATAAAATGTCTGCACTATAAAATAAAGAATACAGAAATAAATACGACTTTTCATTAAATATTGGTAATATATCTCGTATATGGAAAGCCAACGCATGCGTCGTTATAAAATGCTCTTTAACTACTATAAATCAATTGCATTTATGCTAATTAGATAACACATAGACTCGACCATAAATGTTGTATATATATAACTATGCATATATGATGTAATATTCAAGTAAAACTTATAATTAATCGATATCTATATAGATATATATCTTCAATTTTACTTATTATATCTTTGCTAAATATCTCTAGACATATTGTCTAGGAAGTCTTATGCTTATACATATATCTTACGAGTATATTTAATATGAACTCTATGTATATATATTATGTATATGTTTATACAACTTTCTCGTAATTTTTTCTTTCTACAATCAAATTCTAAATAATTAATTCGTTTCATTTTTATTCCATACACAGATGACAGCCACAGTTCATGTTCAGAAGACGATGTTCTATTACCAGAAACAAATTGTTTAACTGGTGAATCGTGCCACGACGATAACATATTTGATAATGCAAAAGAACTGTTGTCCAACAATCAAGACAGTATAATTAAACCATTGTGTATACCACCGATAACAGCAACACCAACCCCAACAACAACCCCAACAACAACAACAACGACTGACATCAAAATGGACACAGCCGACGTTGAATCCGAAGAATTAGACTATCACGAACAAAGTGATGGCGAAGAAACCGAGCGCATGAGTAACGGTGGTGATGAGAAAATGTCAAAACATAATGAAGATGCTGCAAATAATAACGGAAGAAATGGACCAGCCATAGATAGCACCGATGAGGAAAAGAATGACACAGAACCATCCGCTGAACATCCAGAAGGTGGCTTCCCGCAAAGTTACTATTCGCTGGAGGCACTACAGAAAATGTCTCAAGTTGTGTCAGCCGCAATGGCAAATAGTAGCGACAACGAGGATGCCCAAAAACAGTTAGCCGTCTTACAATCGACCCTATTCACGTTGCAGCATCAGCAATTGTTTCAATTGCAATTGATTCAACAATTGCAATCGCAATTGTCTATAAATAGACCGTCGTTGAACAATAACGATGACAATGAAGGCGAAGACGAAGAAGACGAACGCGAAGAAGGTGAATTGACCGAAGAGCAAATGGCCGAAGAGCAACGAAAATACCAAGAAGAACAAGCACAGCTACGAAAGGTCGAAGAGGAAAAACGAATCCAAGCCAAACGTGAGGCAGGCAAACTAAAGGATGGAGACGAACCGTTAAACCCCAATGCAACATCGGCGCCAAGTGATACAATATCGGCGATGGAAGCATCGTTTAGTTCATCGTTTGCGTCAACAATTATCACGAATCACGATCAGCCGTCATCGATGGACGGCCTCAATTCATTGGAAATGCTTCAGAAGCGAGCCGAAGAAGTTTTGGATTCAGCCTCCCGAGGAATTTTGTCGGGTAGTCTGACGGACGAAATGTCATTCAAGAATGACGGCAAAGGTCGAAATGAACCGTTCTTTAAGCATCGATGTCGATATTGCGGCAAAGTGTTCGGTTCTGATTCAGCCCTTCAAATTCATATACGATCTCACACTGGTGAACGTCCATTTAAGTGCAATGTATGTGGTAGCCGGTTTACCACAAAAGGAAATCTTAAAGTACATTTTCAGCGTCACACTCAAAAATTTCCGCATATCCACATGAATCCAAATCCGATACCGGAGCATTTAGACAAATTCTATCCACCTTTGCTGCCGCCATTGCCTCCGGGACAGCAGCCGCCACTGTCACCGCCACCGCCACCCACATCAAGGCCATCGGCACCGATGAGTTTACCATTTCCACCAATACCGGGACTACCGCCGGGTCTACAGGCATTTCAAGGAATGCCTGGACTACCGTTATTTAGGCCACCGTTCGATCTGCTTAAGCAAATGGGAGCGCATCCATTTTTCGGTGCTATTCGCGATGCGGCCCAGTCTGATTCTGATCCACAACTGCATACACCACCCGCACAACCATCAAAGCCGACTCAGAAACTATCGCCGCGAAACGATCGCATCGAACAAGACACACCGGCCGATCTTAGTAAAGCGGCCGACTTGACGTGCCCGACAGTAAAAGAAGAACCCAAAGACGAGCCAGCAAGTACACCACCGCCACCACCGTTAACGCCATCGCCACCAGTCGAAAAAATGCACACAAAAGAGTCGCCCATACATCAGCAACAATTGATCGACATGCAACATCATGCCGGGCAACCGTTGCTGCTGCATCATCCGAAACCAATCGCGGACGAATTAACGGCACGACCAAAGCAAAGAAGCGTTTCGCCGAAACCATGGAAAGACGACAAAAAAGACTGCATATCACCGGCCAAAAGTATCGACGATTACATCGCACGCGATCAGCCGGAAAATCTATCGAAAATCAATGCCAAACTGTCGCCGAGCAGCATCGGATCGATGCGCGAATGTCATTTCGGTGAGCATCCGCATGAAATGCGTATATTCCCGTCTATGCTACCGCGACCGGGCAGCACGGACAACTCATGGGAAAGCTATATCGAGGTGGATAAATCATCGGAAACATCCAAATTGCAACAGTTAGTTGATAACATTGAGAATAAGATCACTGATCCGAATGAATGTTGTGTTTGTCACAAAGTACTTTCTTGTAGGAGTGCTTTGCAAATGCACTATCGAACGCACACCGGAGAACGTCCGTTTCGCTGTAAAATATGTGGCCGAGCCTTTACCACAAAGGGCAACCTCAAAACGCACATGAGCGTCCATCGAATGAAACCGCCGATGCGCACAATTCATCAGTGTCCGGTTTGTCACAAAAAATATTCAAATTCATTGGTTTTGCAGCAACACATTCGGCTGCATACCGGCGAACCGATCGATTTGACACTGGAACAAATACAGGCCGCCGAAATTCGAGATTTTCCATCATTGTCACCGGGCACATTTCCGATGGGCATCAATCCGTTTGCATTTCATATACCCGGTTTGCATCCGGGCGCAATGGGTCCCGAATCGTCGAACGGTGACAATGACGATTTCATGGACGAAGACTTTGATGACGGCAGCAATTTCGACGAGAATATGTCGAATGCCGGCTCAATATCGGGCGACTCAAATCAAAACATATCAAATCTATCGCGATCGAATGCCGACGAAACGCATACACGGACCATAAGTGCAATGCTGGCCGAACATAGTAAGTCGGTGGAGAATTTGTCACGTGCACCGTCGACAACTAGTCACATTGAGAGCGTCGAAGAGAAAAGTTCGTCGTCGCCTCGAACACCGCCACAATCGTCACCGGCTCCATCAGACATATCACAGGGTGCATTAGATTTAACGCCACGATCCGAACCGAAATTGAGTCCACCGTCGGCACAGATGCATGGACCGGCGGCGCAGCTGCAGCAACAACAACAGCAGCAGCAGCAACTGCAACAGCAGCAGCAGGGGCCACCACCACCACCGCCATCATCCGGTGGTATGGGTGCGTTTCCGAATTTTCCGTTTATGCCGCATGTGACAAGTGCATCGTCACCGATGATGTCGAACGCATTGAATTCGTTGGCTCAATCGGTGGCGCCGATGGGCCCATTCAATCCGATGGCATTGGCCGGTAAGTTTATTTTCTTTATGTGCATTTTTAGTAGTTTTTGTTTTGTTAAGTTAATGAAATAGTGCCGCTGAAGTAGGAAGGAAATGGGGTTACTGTATTCGGGACAATATATTGGTGCTAGGAATTATTTATTTATTTATTTAAACATATTACATTTAGAGGTGGTAAGTGTCTGTACAATAAATGTAACTCCGTACAAAACATCGGAAAGTTAGAGAAATTAGTTAGAAAGAGAAATATAGTGGGAAAAAGGATATAAGACGGTAGGGAAAAAGTCGGCGCCAGGCACTCCCTCCTGAAAGCACTGTAAGCTCTATTAGCCGGCAGAAGTGAGTTCAGCAGCAGTACTCGTATATCGTAATGAAGTGGGAAGTATGAAGTATGATTTGCAAGGTTTTCGAAATGATAATCCGGTAGACCAATCTTAAAATCTCAAAGTTTCATTGAATCATGAAATCTCATTTAAATCTAGAAATCTTATTGAGATCAGTTCCATTGAAATCCTCAAATCTTACTGAAATTCCATTGACAACTGTAACTCTCATTGCACTCGCATTTTATTATTAAGATTTCAATGAAGTCTTGAATGGTATTTGCGGTCTAATTGAAATCAAGAAGTCAGAAGACACTTTTGACTACAAAACTACACAGTTCTGGTCGTTCCTGTGAAGCATGTCACCCCTTTAAAGTTTGTATACAAATTTTCAAAACAATTCAAAAATTTCACTGCAATCCCATCTTCGAAATTTCATTAAATTCTTATTTGAAATCTACAGTACATGTACAGTCTTATTATAATTTTGAAATCTCATTGAAATCATCGTGAAATATGTTTGCAATCACATCGAAATCCCATTTAAATCTTAAAATCATATAAATCGCAGTGAAATCCCTTGAAATCACAATGTCTTATGTTCTAATTAAAATCTAATTGAAATCTCTTTGCAGTCAGACAGTTTCACTGGAAACTTAAATCTAATTAAAATTCAATTTCAAATCTTCAAATTTCATTGCTACCTGCTTGAAATTTAAAAAGTGTTATTTAAATCCTAAAATTTCATGCGAACTGCCATCGAAATCTTGAAATCTCACAGAAACCCCATTGAAATCTTTAAGTTGAATGGAATCTCATTGCAGTCTAATCTTTAAATCTTATTGATATGCCATTGAAAAGATGAAATTTTTTTGGTCTCGAAATCTCATAATCTCATTAAAATCTTCAAATCTCATCGACATATCTACTTCTTATTGCTGCCTCCTTGATATCTTAAAGTTTCATTGAAATCTTGAAATATTATTACAGCCTCATTTAAATTAAATCTTGAAATTTTATTTAAATATTAAAATCTCACTGAAATCTCAATGCCGCTTTCTTGAAATCTTGAAATATCAGAGAAATCTCTGGAAATCAC
>JANTEX010223814.1:0-13782 GCA_024741295.1 Macrocera vittata
CCCAGTTTTGGTCACCCCAATCGGATACCCAATTGCATACCAAATTGGATACACAATTAGATACCCAATTGGATACCCAATTGCATAGCCAATCGGGTACGCAATTGAATTGCCAATTGGGTACGCAGTTGAATAGCCAATTGGGTACGCAATTGAATTGCCAATTGAGTACCCAATTGGATACCCAGTTGCATACAATTAAAATTGGACACCCATACACATTTGGGTAACCATTTAGAAACCCAAATGGATACAAAGTTGGATACCCAATCTGATACCCTATTGAATACCTAATTGAATACCCGATAGGATACCCAATTGAACATCAAATTGGGTATCAAATTGGGTATCCAATTAGATATCCAATTGTGCATCGAATTGGGTATCCGATTGGGTATTCAATTAGGTACCCAAATGGGTATCCATTTGGCTGTCTAATTAAAATGGTATGCAACTGGGTATCCAATTGGCTAAATTGCTGTCTAGTGCCTCGGTCGAGGCATTGCAACTTAATGCGAGGGACGAGGCATTTTAACTCAATGTTTCGAAGGAGGAATTTCAGCGTAATACCTCGGTCGAGGCATTTCAACTTATTGCCTCATCGACAAAACATACAGAAGAGAATCAAGAAAGATTATATAGAGCTTTATCAAAAAAAAACGTTCAGAAAAACATGGATGGTTAGGACCAAGGTATAGGACTATGGACAACAAATACAACTATATCAAAGGGCGAAAGGTACAGAATGATCCAAATTAGTATAACAGGGTTATCAGATCAGCACCCACCGACGCCTATAACATACTATCAAGTTCGATTAGACATACACATCAAGAGTATAAACAACTGTTCGATTAAGAGAGATGAGACACTGGAGCAAGGAAACCTATAGACACAACTGCATTTTGCGCTCATAACCGACAGAGATCCGAATTTCAAGCGTGGAATTTGGTAGGTGACGTGAAAGGGAAACAGGCTGATGGCTCGAAAATAGAATTTTTCGTTGGGGTGGCATATTCTCAAACACAGAAAATCTACAGTCTTCCACACCGATACAGCGTATTTTAGACAGAAAGAAGAGAAATTACTCCATCACTTTCTGTGTGAATGACAATTACATTCGGAGAATACATAGAAAACTCGACGAACATCAGCTGAGCACTTACTGACTTTGATAATTGAAGTGTGGAACACTGGAAGTACCAGGTTTCACCGCTTTAACCAGCCAATCATGCATTTTTCATAGATGGTCCCAAACTTTAGAATTTTTAAGAATTCACAACCATTTTTCTGTATCAATTACAAATATGTATCTATAATCTTTAAAATTATGATAAAAAACAATAGCTTAGAACGACCATTTCTTAGAAAAATTATTAAAGAAATCCCTTCAAACAGGTCTATCTTGTTAACCTCTAAAGTAATGTAATCCAGATGAATTTTCAAAAAATGTTAGACAATTCGTGAGCCATTAGAACATAACAACATTATCAGGAAATAGTTGTCCAATGAGATTTAATATTTGATCAGTCTATCTAGTCTATATTTTTAGTTAAAAAAACTAAAATTATCCAGCCAAATTTCGAGCGTTAAATTATCCCTAAAGAACGTTAGAAAATCAACGATTTAAAAATACACATAACAAGTATACAACATGATGCATGGTGATATTATGTATAATCAAAAAATGTATGGCTAGTGTGAAATTTTCAATTGATTTTACATCGCTAAATGAGTTGTTATTTAACGACAAAAAAAAACACAAAAAAAAATCTGCGAAATGATTTTTGTTCACTTATGAAATCGAAAGCATAAAGCGTTGCATAAGAAACGCACTAGTTTTTCTTTCTTAATTTAAATATGTGTGAAATTAATATACAAAAACAAATAAATCTCGCATATCCAAATGAACAAATTGATTGAAATGGCAATAATTTTTTTTTTTAGAAAAAAAAAAGAAGAAACAATCAGATGCAGAAAAAACAATTACCTGGCAGGAACACCATCGCTTATTTGCTGAACCAGATCGCCGATGACTTCATGTTTAATGTAATATAGCATTCGAACACGTAACAGTACTCTAAAATATAATATGATAACGATAAGTACATTTTTAAATGTCAGACTTAGCTACACAGTTTAATTGTAGAAACCGTTTCGTGTGTCTCACTCACTTATTGGCGTGGCGACCCAAATGCTTTTTATATGGAGCTTCAAGATACTCTTCTGAATTATATTTCTCCTCTTTACTCCAATGGTTTGGATCCAAAATGTTTTGTTCGCCTGGTAATTTTTCACGTACCGGCGCTACTGTTGATGCAGTAGGTGAAGCCGCAGCCGAGGTCATAGCTGTGCCAGCAGTACTTGGTATAGTTGCCATATCTTTTGGACCTTTACCTCCTTTACGACCTTAAAAATATTGTATCAAGTCCAATAATTTAGACACTCCACATTCATACGCAAACATTTTTTGCCACGGACTAAATGTCAGAACGTACCTTTTGCATTACGGCCGCGCGGCACCAGATTATGCAATCCACTGTGATTTCGACTGATTTTCGATGCTTCGCCGGATTCGGTTGGCGTAATTAGATCCCAAATGAAATTTTTGATTTTCTCATCGCCGCGATACACTTGCAAACAATACAAAAGCTGAAAAGCACACATGATTTCCAATTAAAATACAGATAATAAAACACAGCTTTTTGTGAGAAATTTTGAAATTGAGTAGAAATCAGATTGTTTGAGAATAAGTTTAAGTCAGCGAAAACCTTACGTTTTCTCGATATTAGCATGATGGTCATCATATATGAAATTATTGACTAGCGATAAAACAAACCAAACAACTTACTATAATTCGAGCACAATCTTCGATATCCGACAATGCCCAACCACGTTTGAATTGACCTTGATCCTGTATTTCTGTCCAGCGACCCCATCTGAAACAAAGATGCTCTATTAATAACAGTATGGTGTTTTTTTTTTTAATCGACGCAGATTAAATGACAAATGACCATAATTTACGTTTCAAAAGTTACATCGTTCAACTTACCCATAAGACAATAAACCTTTCTCTACTTTGAAGCATTCAGATCTGGCCCATGAACCATACGTTACATCTTCCATACCAAGCGCTGCCAACGTATCTCTGTCTCGTGGTATATAATCGTCGTTAACCATTTTGCATTTTCGTAACTTTTCACGTCGTTTTTTACTTCTCAAACCAACTGTTCCAAAAAAAAAAATCGTATTTTACAAACTGTTATCTCGACACTATAATAACAATATAAAATCTACTTACCTCCAACACTTTCGTCTTGATCTGAATTATTTTCAGAATTATTAGCCGATTCCTCGGACATATCCATAACACCTTCATCGTGTCCATATCGTTTGATTTGCGTTCGTCGTCTTGGTTCAGATATTACCAAATCTTCTGGTTCTGGTTCACCGGCATTCTCATTGATTTCAGCTTTCTTTGCCCATTTCGTCCAAAAGTCGGGATCGTCAATTGTGATGTCCGATCGATTACCCGATGCTGCAAATGATGCTTTCGAAAATGTTGATCCTTTTTCGTATTCCATTGTAATGACTTGTGTTCGTCGTTCCAAAATCGAATCGATATCTTCTTCACAGAACTTATCGCCGGCATTATCATCGTCCATGACGGCACCGTACGCACCTTTCTTCAGCAAATCTTCTATTTCTTTTTTCGACAATTGCTTACCACCCGAATCTTTACTGGAATTCAATCCCGTGTTCATGCTCTGCAAAATGGCTTTATCCAGACCAAGCTTCAACGAAGCCTTATCGAACATTTCTCGTTCGTATGTGTTACGACACAACAATCGATAAATTTTCACCATTTTCTGTTGGCCAATACGGTGACATCGAGCCTGTGCTTGTAAATCATTTTGCGGATTCCAATCGCTGTCGTAAATTATAACGGTGTCGGCCGCCGTTAAATTGATACCCAAACCACCGGCTTTCGTACACAGAAGAAACACAAAACGATCCGAATCCGGTTTGGAATAACGATCGATTGCCGCTTGACGCAAATTACCACGAATACGTCCGTCAATGCGTTCAAATGGATATTTTTTATAAATCAAATAATCCTCTAAAATGTCCAGGCAACGAACCATTTGACTAAATATCAGTACTCGATGACCGTTCGATCGCAGTTTCGGCAACAGTTTATCGATAAGCACCATTTTGCCGGCAGACAAAATTAGATTTTTGTAATACGAATCGGGATCATCACCGTGCGTATGACGAGCATCATACTGAATTTGATCTTCGGCACCGTTCAGCAAATACGGATGAATGCAACATTTTCGCAATTCCATCATAGTATTCATGAGATTCGGTATATTTTGGGCTGTTGTTCCTTTTTTCAAGAACGAAAAGTTCTGCTCCAATATGCCGCGATAGTACTTCTTTTGGATATTGGTCAGTTCAACTTCTACAATTGTTTCCGTTTTCGGTGCTAACGATTTTTCCACGTCATCCTTTAGCCGTCGCAACATCATCGGTTTAAGTAATGCCTGTAGCTTTTGTACTTCACTTTCTGTCTTTAGACTGCCGAATTCTTGCAAAAATATTTCGCTACTGGCAAATTGTGTTGGTTCCAAAAAGTTTAGCAACGAAAACAATTCGTTAACATTGTTTTGCAACGGTGTACCAGACAATAGAACACGATGCTCCAAATTTAATTGTCGCAAACCTTCGAGCAGTTTACAGTTTCGATTTTTGAGACGATGTGCTTCATCGATCACACAAACTCGCCAATTGAACAGTCGCAAGTCCTGATAGTCGGTGACAATCATTTCGAATGTAGTTATCAAAACATTGAATTTTGTTAAATCTTTGATAACTTTGCCGTTATCATTTTTATAGTAAAATTCATACTCGGCTAACATTTGTTTGCTTGTAACCGAACCATGATAGACAACAACATTTAGATCGGTCCAACCTTCGAATTCTCGTTGCCAATTTGGTATCGTTGACAATGGAGCTATGACCAAAAATGGTCCACGAATGCCATATTCATAGCAAGAATGTACAAACGTTAAACTTTGAATCGTTTTTCCCAGGCCCATTTCATCGGCCAATATACAATTGTGATTGTTGTACCAGGAAAATTTCAACCAATTCAAACCTTCCAGTTGGTACGGTCGCAAAGTATTATTATTTTTATAGACCGGCGTCGACGGTAATTGCTTCCAATTATCGGCAGTAGGTCTACGTTTCGGTTTCCATTTGTCTTTCGGTGGCAGTTTAGTAAACTTATAGTATTGCTCAATTTTAACGGGATCCACATCTTCTTCCAATTCCCAGGTACTGTCTTCGTACGCTAAACTTTTCCATTTTACCAAAAAATGTTTTGCCTTTTCACCGGTTTGTGTGTCAACATGTTCCGATACATCGAGTACACGATCCGTTTCAATGAAATCCGGATTGAATGGATCTTCTTCCAAATTTTCGAAAATATTCAGTTGTTGAGCTTGTTTCATTTGGAATCGTCTAATTTTTGCGCCAACTCGTCGATCACCCTTGAACAGTTCTTCTTCGGTACGCCATTCACAGTGCAAATACGAAAAATTACGATATTTTACATAATATTCTTCGACATCAATCATGACTGGTTCCGGTTTATTGGCATCATTTTCGTCTTTATCATCACTATCACTGCTTGATTTATCGGAATCGTCTTTATCTGACTTTGCGTCGTCATCCTTTTCTTTATCTTCGAGTGAATCTATTTTAATATCATCGTTCTTTGAGTCGGCGACAACAACGGCTGTTTTTTCCTCGACCGCTTCTGTTTTGTCTTCATCTTTCACTTGTTCTTCATCCTTTGGCTCCTCTGAATGATCTAAGTCTTTCTTTTTCAGTTCTTCAGATTCTTCATTCGGATCAACAGCCATATCCGAAGTTTCATCTGGCTTGTCGTCTTCTGATATTGTATTTTCAATTATTTTGATGTCTTCTTTAACATCCACTTCCATTTTGTTGTCATTTTCTTCATCTACAACATTGTCGACATTATTGTCTTCGTCTTCAGCATCATCCTTCTTTACTTCTTTCTCTTCCTCTTCATCTTCTTTGGAAACATCCATTTTAGCAGGTTCATCCAGATCTGGATCGTCCTTTTCCTTAGAATTGTCAGGATCATGTGGTGGTTCTTTTGAGGTTTCTTCAGTCTTTAGTTCAGTATCAACTTTTTCTGTCTTTTCATCTGAAATTTCTGGTACCACTTCTTTACTTTCATTTTCATCCATTTCCTTTTCTTTTTCTTTTTCTTTTTCCTCAACGGTGCTATCGTCTACATTTTCAGTGGTTTCTTTTACTTCGTCTACTGACGCAGGTTTCGGTGATTTCGGTGGTGTTGGCGGTGGATCAACTTTTGCACGTTTACCCATACGCATAGCCAGCACATGTTGTACAACCATCGAATCTTCATCGCCTGTATTCACATACACGTAATTAGGTTTTCCCAAATCGTTTTCCGACTTTTCGGGTTTCTCAGTCTTTTCGACTTTTAATGGTTTCTCTTTCTTTTCCGTTTCGGTGGCATTTTCAGAGGTTTCAACAGTCTCACTGCCATCTACTTCTTGTGTGTCCGACAGGGTCGCTTCCTTTTTGTCACCCGTGTCTTTTTTGTCTTTTGTCGTTTTCATTGGTATTGGCGATATTATACCAGATTCTTCATCGGATATACTGAGTATAACATCGTCCACGTATTTTTTGCGTTGCGTGTTACGAGCTGATCGTCGTTTCGAACTGTCAAATTCGTTGTCCGGTGGTGGTGAGGGTGGTGGCGTTGTTTCTAAATCGTCAGCTTCACCGTCCGATTCAGGAACAATACGTCCACGTGTCCGTACCTTTTTCCGTCCACTTTTAGCCAGACCACGTTTTCGTCCGCTACTCGATCGTGACCCGCCAGTTTTCCGACTACGCTTCGGTGTCGCGCCATCAGCTTCCGGTACAGGACTCTGCGATGTCTCATTGTCGTTATCTTCTTTTTTCGCAGCCGCTTCTTCTAGCAAAGTTTTTATTGGTATTTTTGAGACAGGAATATCGTCGAAATCCGGTTGGTCATCATTCAATGTGTCTCGATGAGCTTCACGCGATTTGCCATCGTCCGAATTTTGCGGTGCCGACGTAGAATTGTTGTCTTCGTTCAAAGTGCGGCTCATTTCATTGCTTGTATCTAATGATTGATCACCACTTTGATCCAGTGCAGAAGAGACCTTTTCGGGATTCGGCTTACGACCACGTTTCTTTTTCGGCTCATTTGGATCGCGTGGTTCGCGTTTTTTCCGTTCCCTGGGCTCTTTAGGCGTTTTCTGATCACGTGGCTTGTTTGGATCTCTTGGCTGACGCGGTTTACGTGGTTTCTTTTGTTTACGTGCATCAGTCGTCGATGCGTCTAAATCGGCAAACGAACGCTCCTCGGTAAATGATTCGCTATCATTAAGATCGGCATCATGTGAACTATCCACAAGTCCAGCGCCTGGCGTAACACAGTCTTCCGATACTGGTAATTGATCAGTCGGCGTAATTTTCGGTTGCAATACGATAGCACCGTCAGTCGATGTTGAATCACTAACATTCATTGGATTTAGAGATGCAGCAGCAGCTGCTGCCGCAGCGGCCGCTGCAGCTTGTTGGGCAAGTTTTTCCGCCTTTTTCTGTCTGGGTTTACGTGGTTTAGATACGCCACGTCCTCGTCCACGGCCCGTTGTACTCGAAACTTGTGGACTGTCGATCATTGGCGTTGAGTATAGTGGACTCTGCAGTATACACTGAGGACCACCATTGCATTGATCATTTGCTTCATGTTGCTGAAGCATATTCAGTCTCTCTTGAAGGCGCATGATTTTCTCTTGGCTTTCCGAATTCGGTGGTATACAGTATAGTTCTTGTAATTGTTGTTGTAAAGCAGCTCGTTCCGCATGATGACTAATTGGCGTTGCCGGATAGCTGCCCATAGGCATCATTCCACCAATTGGCAAACCACCCTGTGGCCGTATGCCTAAATGCATTGTTGGATCGTACATTCCCTGCGGAATGGGTTGCATTCCTGGATGTTGTTGGGGCATTAACGATGGCATTGGCGGCTGTGTGACCGTTTGCTGTAGTATACCAACGTTTTGTGTCACAATAGGCAGTACTGTTTGCTGGACACCGATAGGCATCGGACTAGCAACGAGTGGCTGTGATTGAGCTATCGTTGTGACCGGTGGTATAAATGGTGTATCTGACATTGACGGTGTTGTCGACTGTGCTTCGGTAACTGGCACTTCGATAGCTGACTGAGCGATTTGTTGTATTGGCAGATGAGATGGTTGCGACTCAGACGGTTCAGATGGCTGCGGTTCTGGCGGAGGAGTTGGCACTCTTGTCGGTACGTCTGGCTCAGGCACTTCTGCATCCGAACCAGTTTCCATGTGTTCTGGCGAGATTGGTTCTTGAGCCGGTATGGCAGCCTCAATATTTTGCTCCACAACTGGTTCAGCAACCGCCTCGTCAACAGTTTCGGATACCGTATTTTCTGCAGCATTTTTCATCGATTCTATCTGCTCAAAATCATCTTGACTTTGAGCATTATCATCTTTATTAATGAAAGAAGGACACTCTGCGTGATTTGAATTCTCGTTAATCATATCGGACGCATCGCCAATGGTTTTATTTGTATTTGTGTCCGATTGACCGGGCACTGACATATTTGAATTTGAGTTTTCATTTGCCGAATTAACAATGGAATCTTCTGTAGACTGAGATGCGTTATCAATTACAGGATGCGTCTGTTGTATTTGCTGTTGAGATTCAGGCTGCGGTATGATTTTCGGTATATCGTTTTGCTGTATGGGTGATGACGGTGCCAACAATTGATGCTGCAACGGTGTCTGAAATTGTTGCTGTGGTGAATGCAGCTGTTGCTGCAATTGTATCGGATGTTGTGATTGAGAAATCGGCGTTATTTGTGGTTGAGTTTGCAAATGCGGTTGAGTTTGCAAATGCGTTTGAAGCTGTGATTGCTGTGTTATTTGAGCAGGCAATTGTTGTGGCGACAATTGACTTGGTTGCTGTGGTATCGGTAGTTGAACTGCAATTGATTGCGGGTGCATTGATTCTATCTGAGGCTGATGAATTTGTTCCATTTGCGGTTGATGAATTTGTTCCACTTGAGCCGTTTGTTGCTCTATATTTTGATTGGATTGAATCATTTGCGAAATATTGTGATTCGACGACGTCGATATTGTCTGAATTGGTGAAAGTTGTTGCTGATTTGTCGTTACTATTGTTGGAGGCAGTAATTGAAGTGTCGATAACGACGACTGGTTCATTTGATGGGAATTTGTGGAAATTAGCTGGGCCGATGAAATTGCAATCGAAGCAGTCGTAGCAATTTGCGGGACATGAGTATTAATGCTGTCAAGCATACTTGATTGTTCGACTGAAACAACAACCGGTACCGGTGTAACTGTTGGCGCGATTGGTTCCATAACGCCAGAAAATGGATCAATCATATTGGCGTCAGCATTTGATGGGTCTTGACTACCGATCACTGATAAACCAAGCGATGATTCTGAATTTTGAAGAATTGGATTCGAATAAAGATCGCTGGGTTTTTTGTTATCAAGTTCAGCAATGTTAAATGGTGATAGACTACGATTACTAGCAGTTAATGATTGATTTTGAGAAACTGGTGTCAATTCGCTCATTTGCGGCAACGGTTCCAATTGCTGTGTTGGCTGTGAATATAAATGTTGTTGCTGAACATGTTGTTGATGTTGTTGTTGATGCTGCTGCTGCTGTTGCTGCTGCTGTTGTTGTTGCTGCTGTTGTTGCTGTTGCTGCTGCTGCTGCATCTGCTGCTGATGTTGTTGCTGTTGTTGTTGTTGCTGCTGTTGATGTTGATGCTGCTGATGTTGTTGATGTAGACCCAATCCTCCTGTTGATCGGCTTATTGGAGGCCATTGTTGATGTTGCGGTGACATCGGCATACGTGGCCCCATCGGAGACAGTGGATTCGACTGTAACTGTTGATGAACTGGCGGTCTATATGGAGATGGTGGATACTCAATATTATTCCCGCCAACCGGCCCACTATTACTGGATGGAGGCATAACCATTTGCTCTAGTGCCTGTAGTGTTGAAACAGATCCGGGTGGACCGCTATGCGCAGTATTTTTTGTCGTCTGCTGAACCGGCATACCAGGTTGTTGTTGTGGTCTTGGACTCGGTCCACCAGGCATATGAGGATGAGGTGACAAAGGATTTTGCTGCAATGGTTTGGCCGGCGACATTACAGGCCGTGGTGACATTTGCGAATGTGGCGACATTTGCGGCGGGCGCGGTGACATCTGTGGTGACAGTTGCGGAAACGGTGTTCGATATTGAGGACTTGTGCCAAGTTGTTGAGCCGGATTAGGCTGCTGTTGTTTCGAACTCGTTAGATACGGTGGCTGTTGCGCAGTTGTTTGACCGGGATGTGTTACACCATATCCTTGAACGGGCAAATTGTGTGGCATTTGTATACCTAATTGTTGTCCAATCGGATGTGCTGACTGCGTTTGTTGTTGTGAAATTGGAATCGGAGTTTGATGTGGATTTGGTACACTACCGACCGGGTGCAATATGTTCGAGTGTTGTTGTTGCGACTGTTGTTGTGAATGTGAAAGGCTCGTCAACTGAGTTTGCTGTTGGCTTGTCGGAATATTCGATGGTGTCTGTTGAACATTCGTGTGCGGAACATGGGCCGAATGTTGTGGATGATTTTGTGGATGCGGTGGTTGATTTGAGGGATGCTGTTGCGATGGATGATTGCCATGAATCTGTGTTTGCGGCTGTACCGGCATTGATATGTGACCCTGTTGTGTCTGTTGGCTCAAATGACTTTGGGGCTGTTGATTTGGATGACTTGACAATTGTGTCTGTGGTTGAGCGGTGCCCAAATGAAGATTGGGCGCCGTTGTATTCGACAAATGCTGATAGGTTGGCTGGTCTAATTGGGTGTGTCCGTAACTAACGTGTTGCGGTGGACGACCCGGTTGATGTTGCATGGCAGCCGTCGGTGCATATGAAGCGTACGATTGGCTAGTCGGTTGAGCTTGCGGGGCACCTGGATACATTGGATGAGTACTAGTCTGCGCATAGTGTTGAGGAACACGTTGCTGTTGTTGCGTTTGCTGTTGGCTTAGTGTACCATAACCCTGTTGCTGTAACATGCCGCCCATCATACCTTGTTGACCAGGAAACTGCATTTTCTGTGGATCTTGAGGATACGCACTAATGTGCTGGCGATAATTAGTTTGGGCTTGGGTTTGCCGTTGTGGCTGCGTTGCTGTTTGGGGATGTCCATATGCCATGCCGGTGGCTGGATATGGACCAGCTTGCGCAGTTGTCGGTGTACCCCATCCCCCTAAATCGGACAATCCTAAGCCACTGTGTTGATCACCTCCCATCGAATACATATTGTCGGCAGGTGATTGGTACGATGGGTACTGTGGCTGTTGTTGTTGTAGAGGATGTGGTGCCCGATGTCGGGCATAAGATCCTGGTGGTCCCATTGGACGAGGTGCTGCAGATGCATCGTATCGGTAATATGCATCACTAAACGATAAAATGTAAACAGCCACATAATTGTTTCCATCAATGGGATCCTATCGTTCTACTTACCCTTGATGGTTTCCGTGGAACATATTCTGCGCATTTCCATCCATTAGATTTTAAATTTAAATAATTTAAGATTTTCAGTTGTCTAATGTGTGTTTGTTAATTAGTACTTAAAATTTGTTTTGTTGTTGTTTTATTATTCTTATACAATATAAGCGTTTTATTAATTTACTGCGACACAAAAAATAAAAAGAAGAAAAGAAAAATTGATAATTTTACAAGAAAATATTAAGAAAATATTTTTTCGTTAATTTACCTTTTATCAACAGAATTGGAGGAAGTCTTGTTTTGCGTAATTTTTTGAATTGCTCATTTAGCATAAATGTTTTGTTGTTGTCATATTTCTTATTTTATAGTTTATATGGATAAGATTATTTTGTTTATGCATATTTTCATCGTTAGTGTGTAACTTAAAAATTAATCCTTCTCTTTTGATGAATAAAAAATATAATTTTTCTTCATGTGCTTTGTTTTGCATCAAAATATTTGGATTTACGGATACCGAGTGCTCATCATTGTTGTCTGACCTCACGGCAGAACAATCTGTTTAACCGATTGTCTAACCAATCATCGTTGCAACTATGACGAATATGCTATGTAACTAAGCATTTTATCTAGAAACAAAAAAAAGGAATATTAAACAAATTAGGATATAAATTTTGTCACATTTCATTTAAATTTAATTTTCTTAAAAAATAAAGTAATAAATGTAAAACAACGATTAGAAGTATCCTAGCTTTTTCTTTACAATTTTAATACACAGATTTGTATCGATTGTAGTTGGGAACTACACATATTTATTTGGGTTTATTTAATAAGTTTTTTTTTTTTAAGAAATAACGTTGATGATTGTGGAGCAACACTCAAGGGGAAAAGCTCTACGCTTATGAATTTTCAATACAACATATAGCGCACAACCTTACCCTTTCAGTATTTACCCAACGAAATTATTCCTGCAAAATTAGTATTATTATTATTTTAATAATTTTAATTGATAACTTCTTGTTTTAGTAAAAAAAAAAGATATCGAAAATTGTTACTCATAACTCCAAATTGTTATCCGATTATAAAATATTTTGAGCCATTTTTACTTTAAATACAAAAAAAAATCATTGGCATAAGCAAACTACTTTACAAATTACCTATGTGTATACAAGTACTCTATAGTCTATACGTATATATATAAAATGCTATAAAACATGTTATATTTAAACATTATCGTAATTAAAAATCAATACGAGTCGTCGTAACTATTCTATAATATTTATGTTTATATATTTTGGTACATATATATTATTCACTCATAAATATGTACGAAATCGTTTATATACAAAAGTCTACTATTAAAATAATTGATACAGGGTGAAACTTAACAATGATTATTGTGCAGTGTTAATCAATTAAAATATTTAATTTTTAAGACTTTTACATTTGATGTACATTTTTCAAAATATACTTAATCGTATTTTAAATAATAATTAACAAACACAATAGCAATAGTAGAGTAGTAGCTGTAGTATGTGTAATATTTTCAACCACATACTTCTCTTAAGTAACACCCTACATACACATCAATACACATTTTGTCTACTTTACATTTTATTTAATGTAATACACGGACTCTCGCAATAAAATCAATACATGTGGTATAAAGAAAATCTTCTGGAACCCTTCTTAACATAACCCAGATATGGTATGCTTATGCATAAGCAAAAGTAAAAACTTTTTCATATTTAATGTGTTTTTGTAATTATTGGCCAGAAAATTTAGGGGAGAAAACAAGAAGTTTGTAGTGCAGATATATTAGATTTGTATATATTTTAGAATAAAACAAATAATAAATAATTTAAAATATTTTTCATGTAAAAGCATAATACTAATTAATAATTAGTAATTGAGTATCAGATCATTTCTGAAAAAAAAAGGTTTTGTAAAGTCACAAATTTCGAAGATTGTTTTAAGATGGTATATAATATAAACTAACAATTTTACAAGTAAAATAGTTTTAATCAGGGTGTAAAGGATATATATCAATGTATAAATATCATGATATATATATCAATATAAATATCATGATATTTATTGCTTGATATA
>JANTEX010223925.1:0-13781 GCA_024741295.1 Macrocera vittata
GTTTGTTGGCTAATTTAATATGACCAAAAAATGACATACGAAATATTTATCAAGCTTATCATCCATATAACCAACACTCAAATTCTATTCCATGTACAATTTTAAGTTAAATACTATAGCAAACGTATTCCAAACGAATTTTTGTAAGCCAAGATATTCTCCTCGAACATCCTGGATACATGATCTTTGATGACATTGTTGATTGACATAATGTTGAAATTTAAATTTTTATCCTTTCCAGGTTCGGGCAAACGGAAAGCCCTATAACCAATAAATTACTTTTAACATTCTATTATTAGTGATTCATCGCAGCCACCGTTTCTTCCAATCAACTCTTTGTAACCAATAAATAACTTTTAACATTAACATATATTATTAGTGATTCATCACAGCCAACGTTTTTTCATTCAACTCGATTATTTCGTTTGAATTGAATAACGATTCGGTTACTACTCCGCAGTGTATTTGTTCAAATTGTCTGTTCGGTTTGAAATTTAGAGACGAATGAATCCTTATCATTAATGATAGAAGTCTTATACTCGTCGCCAAATATCTGCGCTAGACATAGAATGGTTGATACCACTTATATCCCACAATGTCACTTTTGCAATTCGGATTTCTCTTTTTACTGCTGCAGTGGCTTATTTGAGTATAATTTAGGTGTACACAAGTTGGAATTTGTTGTGTGTGTGTGTTTTTTTTAGCTTGTGTTTGAATTTTGTCGTTTCACCAATGTTTCGGTGTCATCTTTGAATTTTTGAATCGATCGAAGACTTTTTGATTTAGTTATCGATGTTGTGCAAACAAACATAGATGAAATAGTGTTTTATCAAGTTGAATTTATTTAATAATTGTATAGCTTTTCCTGATCAATTCTTTTGCTTTCTATATATTCATTAACGTTAGTTTTTTTAGTAAGTACTCGCAGATACCATAAAGTCTTCCAATCTGTCCCAGTCCACTATCCGTTGAACATAATTTTAGTATAATATGTTCTTGCAAAATTGTTTAAATATGTGATTTCCATCAATAGGGAGACTAAATTATAATGAATATATCCGCAAGGTAGTTGTCCCTATCCTAGTATCCGATTTGACACTAACGTTCCATAATTTCGCCGGCTAATATAGCTTTTGATGGAAGGTTGTATTTGTTTATTTTTCGAGTTTTACCTTCTTTTTGTGATGTAAAAAGTTACAATCTTTAATTGTCTGTGGGTATTGCATATATCCACTACGATAGTTTCGATTGGATTCACGTAGGTATTTTATTTTTGCGTTACAAATTAGGTAACTGTGTGTATAAATCGACACCTCTCACAGTTTTTTGAAAACACATTTTCACTTGTATAAGCCAGGTTTCGTAAAGTTATAAAATATCACAGTGATGTTATCGCTGTTTAATGACAATCAATTCGATTTAGCGGCGGTATCGATAACTATGCCAATCTTTCCTGGTTTATTAATATTTGTAACACTAAAATGGACTAAGTACCCTTCTTTTTTGTTTGCTGTTAAATTTTGCACTTTAACTTTTCCAATATACTTTTAATCGATATTTGATTCGAATTGGTTTGATAATTATCTAATTTCTTTTCTAGAATTTGCAATCTCCTATAAACCAGAGAATAACTTTCCGGCCAACCGCCAAACCTACTTTTCGTCTCATCAGAGTAATCACATTTCGTATCGATCGCTTCCATTGGTTTCATATATTGTTGTTTTCATCATTTCTTTTCTATATTTTGAACTGATTCTCCCTGACATTTTTGAATCCAAAATCTTCAGTTTTGAAATACAGTTTGATGTGATCATGCAACATTTGTACGGAAGTCATGAGTAAATGCAAACTGGTTCGAATAGCACTTTCATTTGAGCCATGGACAACTCAGCCGAGCATCGTTTCAGAAAATAATGGAGCCTCGGCCATGCCATTGTGTATTACTTAGCGAGCAATGGTTAGCATGATGTTATCTTGACCAATACGAATTTTCGGACGTACATTTCCATAAGAATGACCAAAAAAACTTTTCAAAAACTCAAAATCTGTTGCCAGGTTCTCAATATTCCTGGTTTAATATGGCAAAGAAAGGGTTTTCAATTCCGTTCTAACTACTCTAATTTTCAATGACACCATACGAGAGCGTGTTTCTCTTTTCTTGACGTTGTTGAGGCATCGAAATAACTCATTAGGACCTTACAAACCAAGTTGATCAGCAATCTCTTCATCTAAAAGGGTTGTTGCTGAACCATCATCAACAGGGCCTATGTCATGACAATTGCTTTAGAACCCGATAATATTAGGTTCAACGCGCAAAAGATCGTTGGATGATATTCGGGTTGACTTATCGCTATTATAAACAGTTCCGGCATTAATTTGATTTTCGCATTGCGTTGCACCACCATTTGGGACGGTCAATTTATGCAGAAGAGAATAATAATATTTATTGTGGTCTTGTTGACCATTTTTTAGACAGCAACTGTAAAGATGGATCTTTAAAACGAATTCCCAACGATTTTCCGTAACTTCATTAGTGAATTTTTGTCATTTTTCAATATGATGATCATCTTGACAAAATAAAGACATTTGGGTGTTCGTATCACGTTAAATTTCCATTTGACGTCGGAGATGAATTTTCGGTTGTTAGTAGTTGGACATTTTTCCTTTGGAATTGATTTTTATTGTTATCTTTTTGCCAATTTTTTATGTCCTTTTTTTACTTCTGGTATGTAATCAGAACTAATTGTGACTGCCATTCCTTTACTCTAATCCCCAAATTCACTGAGATAAACATTGCCTTTTATTGACTTCACCACACAAGCGCAGTAAATTCAGTAAGAAATTACGAGTAAACCAAATAGTTTTAAAAATTCAAAGTCTCTGTGGTCGTTACAAGATTTCTTACACCATTGACACAGGATAGCATTACAGGATAGCCCTGTAAACACCATACACTAGGCGCTACTTGAATTTCGCGCGATTATATACGTAAAATTTAGACTCTTATACGACAATTAATTTGCTCAGGCTTTTCAAAATTCAATTCCAGTGTTTCAACCACTTCAGATTCATTTCGAATAAGAAAATGTCGTACAAATTCACGGGCTTTACTATTAAACACCTTTCCAAACGAATGATGGCAGTCGTGCTAATAGACTTTTTTTGGCCAATTCACCAAATTTCCGTTGAAAATCCGTTGCAATGTTGTATCGTCTTGCTATTGATTCTTTTGGGATGCAATCATTATTCACGGATTTGATGGCTTCCGTGAATATCTTGGTTACGTTTGCCAATTCACCATCGGTTGCAATTGTTTGTCATCCGATCGCGTTTAGTTTTTTCTCTTTCAAGTGCTATTGTTTTTTCTGCTCTTGAAGCGCTGGTGACGGAAGATCGTGAAGACGTGTTGGGACGGATTACCAAGGATTGTCATGAACATAAGCTGTTACAATTAAATCGTGATTATTACTGATTGAGTTTCTTGAATTTTGCATGTTAGAGGATGATTCGTTTTCTAATCTTGATCACGTATTTTTCTCCAAAAAGGCTCGTTCTATCTTTTTTGTAACCAAATCTTTATGGAGGTACTCCTTTATTTTTTCGAGAGTTTCGTCGGGCCGACATATTTAGTTCGAATTAACGATTATACAACAGAATCAGTGGGATCACCGGCTCCAAAGGAGCTATTGCTTGTTTTACTTGCTTTAGGATTGGTCTAAACAAAATACTTCAAAATGGGAACATTTTTTTTTATATTGCTTCATTTATTGGTCTGTTTTTTTTGTGGGTCGTTTTCTTCATATTTTTTATATTCTATTAGCCCTAAAAAGATGAAATCTCTAACTCTGCGTGAACAATAGTGCTGTTTTCACAACCTATCGGGCTCTACTATAATGTAATTTATATTATGCAATAGGAAGTGTATGCAAACAAACAGTAAATTAATAAATAAACCGAACGGTACCAACGTACTTAACATTTTTTTTTTTACATATTTGTTATAAGTTCAGTGGATTTTTAGGTAAAGCTCGGTGGTGTAATTTAAAACTTACACTAAGGCATGATCGTAAATTTACCTTATCAAATGACCACCAAAAAAACAATGGCGTGGGCGCATCAAACAAAGTTTAGAAAACGTGTTGGGCTACTTTCATGCTACTGTTTTTTCATTATCGTTCGACTTGTATACTATGCTTTTTGCGTCGACATCGTTCGACTTCCATGCTAGGGCACCTGGGTTCTAGTTTTGGAGTTTTTCCCAAAGCAAATTTTACGCATCCGTTACTTTGCTATCACTCTGGAATTCTTAACGGAATAATTTAGATTTTTACAAAAATTGTATATCATTTTCCAATTGATATATTTTTGGTCATCAGATTAGCTGTTTTTTAAGAAAAATGTTGTTTCAATTAGGTTTTTGTTAAATATTCAATCTATAAAATAAAAATATAGAATTCCCTTTTTTGTTTTTAAACTACAATGCTTTGGTATTTCAAGGTTCATAATTTTATAAAAATTCATTCAAAACTAACTGAGATATCGCAGTTATAGCTGAGATATCGCAGTTATAGCTGTAACAAGGTAAAATGGGCACTGTGTTGGAATAATCAGTAATTGGACAGAAACAACTCAGATAGATCGAAAACTTTCCATGTGACCACAAGCTTTTATAATTTTGTAAAAAAAATACAAAACTTAAGCTTTTTAAGGACAATGATTTTATAAAAATTCAATGAAAACTAACTGAGATATCGCAGTTATAGCCGAAGCATGTAGTAAGGTAAAATGCGCACTGTATTGGAATAATCAGTTTTTGGAGAGGTCAACAGAGCTTTTATTTTTTTGTAAAATATACAAAACTTAAGCTTTTCAAGGACTATGATTTTATAAAAATTCAATTAAAACTAACTGAGATATCGCAGTTATAGCCGAAGCCTGTAATGTAAAATGCGCACTGAATTGGAATAATCAGTTCTTGACTGCAAGCTTTTATATTTTTGTAAAAAACTGCAATACTTCAGCTTTTCAAGGACCATAATTTTTTAAAAATGCAATGAAAACTATTTGAGATATCGCAGTTATAGCTAGAGCCTGTAATAAGGTAAATTGCCCATTGTATTGGAATAATCAATTTTTGGCCAGTCGAAAAAGATCGAAAATTCTCCATGTGACAGGTAGCTTTTTTATTTTGGTAAGAAACTGCAACACTTTGGCTTTTCAAGAACCATAATTTTATAAAAAATTCAATGAAAACTTACTGAGATGTCGCAGTTACATCTCAAGCCCGTAATAAGGTAAAATGAGCATGGTATGTGAATAATCAGTTTTTTGACAGGTCAACAACTCATATAGATCGAAAACTCTCTATGTGGCTACAAGCTTTTATAATTTTTGTAAAAAACTACCATACATTCGCTTTTCGATGACCGTAATTTTATAAAAATTCAATGAAAACTAACTGAAATATCGCAGTTCTAGCTTAAGCCTGTAATCAGTGGCGGATCTATCTCAGTGTGAAAAGGGTAATTACCCCCCAATATTTTTATTTTTATTTAATTTTACAGAAATGTTTGTACTCTCTTTCTCTACGGCGCTGCGGCGGGATTTCCTGCGGAGTAAATAACTAAAGTTTTGACCCCCCGCCCAAGGCTTAGCCCTAGATCCGTCACAAAAAGTTCCGAATCTGGTAGCATACTGTCTAATCGTATTCTTTTTAACTTTGCGGAGCGTCGAAAACCAGTCTTAACTTGTCCGGTTTATTCTGATTTATCACTCTGAAATTGGGTAAGTACCATGCCTTGAATGTTGATACTTCGCTTTCAATTGAGGATAATTGTCGGGTGAATCCTTTATTTTGTTAATCTTCGTTTTTTTTTACATTTTCTTCGCAAACACTACAAACTTTAAAAAGCTATCGGTTTGGTGTTTGGGTATCATCATTCCACACAAGTTCGGTTTCGAATCAGTATTCGCTTGAATTTATCTTGGTTGTTGCCTCATTAATTCGAATTGCTCTCGATTTGGTTTTGCTGACAGCTACCAGCTGACAGCTACCATCAAACAAATCTGTCGAAAAAAATATTTCAGCAGTCCATAAATTTCATCGTCGTTGTTCTGGTAATGATGACATACTGAAAAATTGTAATAACGTTTCCGTGAATGGCCAATTAAAGTTTAGGCTTTAACACTTGGATTGGCAATTGAACCATGAAAACCTTTTCTGAAAATAGTAAGAGAATTGATCTTGCCCGATCCACGATGGCCATATATTTCATTGGAAATTTTTAAAGATGCGGCAAATGATTCCATTATAATATTACAATTGTTTGAGATGGTAGCGATAACTTTGAAACTATTTCGACATTTTTGATTATTGAACGAACCAAAAATTGGTATGAAAACGTTCCCGATATGTCGTTGTGAGAAATTTCTTCGCCCCATTGCATATATAGTTGGTTCGATTCACCAATATGTCACAGGCAGAGCTGTGGTATGGAAATTTGAACAAATGGCTTGCTCAAAACTTTTTTGAGTAGCACAAATTTCTGTTGAGCAAAAAAAAAAAGGTCATTTACAATGGGTTCTTTTCTGTTGAGAAAAAGAAAAAGAAAAAGAGGTTATTATCTGCATAATATATATTTATTTTTTCATAATGAGTGATCTCGGAAATCAAATGTTGTGGGCTCGCTACCTTTAAAAATTATTACTATTTAACAAAGGGCTCTCTCATTTTTTTGATATAGGCTCTCTGATTTTTAACAATGGGCTCGCGTGAGCACATGCGACTTCGCTCACCACTGGTAACGGGCATCATTCGTTTAATTATTTGCTATGATACAAACTATAGTAGGCTCGTTAATCGATTGTGATGGTTGCTATTTCTGCACTTTTTCGTTATGATCCTTACTAAAAGAATCAGCAACTTCTTCACTAACAGCCATAATATTTCACTTTTTCTTCACAGAAACGACTGAATTGATAAACAATTTTTGGTGTAACATGGGGTGGAAGCAAGTCAGATGTAATTTATTCTGCAGTGCTTATCAAGACAACCTTATGTACAAAAATGTCATTTAGAGAAAATTACCTATTTGCGAAAACAATTATTTCTGCAATAAAACTATATACTATGCTTTTATTAAATGATACTATCTTATAAATAAATGTAATTAATTATTTTTTAAAACATTTGGCAGTTAATTTAAATAGTAATTAACATATAAATCATTAAAAAGATAGTTAAGCTTGTAATATACTCGTATATATATTTTTTAAATCTAGTACTACGAAAGAAAACCTTATTGTACTTTAAGTTATTTCTTAAATGCAATTATCAACTTAAAACAAACTCAACTACCAGTTGATTTCTTTCTTTTATGTAATTCATCTCATGTCAGTTTATTTTGTGAGTAGATAAGTTTTATTTTGTAATTAGAGAGTAGATAGGTTGCTTCTATTAAAGTGTGTATGGTGCTAATAAATAAGAAAAATAACCTACATAACCTTACATGTAAAAGAAGACTTTTATGTTATAAATGATACGTTCTTTTTGTTTAGTTTTGGGTACATATGTTAAGTTTTATTTCTTATAAACTATAAAACTTTAATGTCGATTTTCTCAAAAATTATAGAATATAGTTTTGAAAGTGAAACATGTAAATTATGGTAAAAAATTGTGTAGAATCTAAAAGTAGTAACAACTCAAATTGGACATTTTTTGTACATAAGTTTAATAAGCACGGCAGTATTCCTCTCCGTTGAATAGCAATTTGACCTCAGCATGTCAGGCATTTCCACAACTTATTCTTATTCTTTTATTACCGAAAAGAATTTTTTGTTTGAAGTTGTCGAATCAATAACACACTGCTTGCATTCGCACTGTGTTCATTACGACGTCTATATTTTTTGGATGGTACATCATCGATACATCATATGCTGCACACCGTTTCTAAAGACTCTCGTTTCAAACACTTTTGAAACTTCAGCATTATGTTTTCATCACTGAGATTGCACAGACATATATATTTTTTTTATTATGTAAGACTGAAGTAAATATCAAAATAATAAACTCTTGAAAATATGGGCGACGAGCGGAACTTAAACCCACTCGTCGCTCAACTCTGTCAAGAGATTTTTCATTAGAGATTTACTTCTATCTTTAATGATAAAATTAATTGCGCAGATTGAATAAATCGTTTAAATAATAAATAATTTCATTATAAAATCAAACAATAAATTAGGTTAAATCACTGCTATGAGACAACCTATATTTAGCCGAAATGTGACACTATTTTTTACTTGGATTAATAATAAATGCAAAAAAGAAAATTCTGATATCATCGTTTAAACTTTTTATGTACGTTTATGAAAGGTAAAATACGGCAACCTGTGTTCTATAGATAATTTACAAAATAATCAATACAATATTTCTTATCTTTTTTTTTAAATTTTATTATTTAATTGCATTTTTCATATCTCACAACTGTTACTCACTTTAAGTTATTTTTAAAATTCTCATTGTAGTCACAATAATATAGTGTGGTCCAACATATATATACATATGTGTGTTACATAATCATTAGGTTGAAGATCTAAAATATTTTTGTTTAGGTACGCCTAATAAATTATGGCGGCATCTAATCTACACTTTCGATGTAGCTCAATTGTTTTATATGATTATTGAAATCTTGGTAAATAAATTCTCTAGAAATTATTATCAAACGGATGTTGTTCAAAAATACGCTTAAGTGCTTAAGGAAATAATTGTAAATCAACATTAATCTTCGAAAGTACACATATTAATTCCCCAAACATACGAAAATAATATTTTTTTTCTAGCTATTCGCATGACAAATTGCATTTATTGTATTTTAACTAGCCGGCTAATAACTTTGGCTATAAAAAAATAATCGAATTCTTGTTGTACACAACATTGCTAAAATCTAGGTACATATAATTTTGCAGTGACCGTATAAATTTTCTATGGTGATTTCTAATTAAATGTAGCTCGACTTAAACAAATACTTGCAATATGGTTGAACGTTTGTTAATTTCAGTTTTGACTAGTCTTTTAATAATAGCTTCAAGTCTATCTTTGAATAATAATATTGCAATTATTCAAGACATGGACACTCAGATCATTGCTGTAAACGGTTGTTAATCGTAACATATTAGACTTTTTTTGTTTGTTTGATAAACTATAACATATTGCCACTAATAACCTGTTTTTTTTTTACATTGTCTTCTAGTGCAGATATTCTAAATTGTGATGCCATAATATGCCCGATAAATAGTACGTATTGCTTGGTAAAACTGGACTCGACCTACAGCCTAAGAGGGGTTTTTCGACTGAGAGCTTGTCTAGATGAGTTTGGTATGAACAATTGCACAATTATTGATGGCTCAAAACTATATTCCCTTTTACTGTGTATTAGGTAACATCACGGCCGCAGAAATTGATATTAAAGATAGTCCAACACCTGGAAAACCATATCACAGAAGTTTTGATAATTTCTAAAATTGAAATTAAAGAAATTGTTCAGTAGAACTGTATTTCGTTTTTATTTTATTTTAATATTCCACTAAACTGCACATGTTGCATATAAGAATATATACATAATTGATTGCGTTGAATTTAATTTTTAAGATTTTTGTTTCCCCAGTATTGTTAAAGTTCTAAATTCAATTTGTTTTTGGCCCATTTTCCAAACGAGTTTGTGTAATTGTGTGTATAAAATAGAAGAGAGAGAGTAAAAAACTTTTGATATTAATACAAAGTAATGGCGTTGGGTTGGTATTTTGCAGCGCCAGCCACACAGGAGGCAGATACAGGCCAATCACAGGTAATGTTTCGTGGATTCCAATGCGTAAAGTTGGCACATGGCCGTTCAACGGGTACACCATGGACGCAAATGTAATACAAATCGCAAGCTGGATGCGGCAAATGTACGGCATATGACAGTGATTCAGCAGTTGGACAACTGTCATACTGTCCTTCTTCCTGACGGCTGGTGTCATCATCAGCATATGCGATCGGTGGTTGGATTGGATAGCCACCGTACATTGTCTTACTGTACGCTACGGCCGCTAGCGACACAATGAGGATTGCAATGCCCGAAAGAACTGTAATGTAAACGATCGATTGGTTTGATTAAAAATTTAGTTAGATTCACTATAATGTACCTTTCATAATTATAAAAATTTGCAAATTTCTTTGTGAGTCTTAAATTAGCAAATGCTAAAATCAGTTTGGTTGAATAAAAAAAAAATGAATTAATTTATGAAAATTCCTCTCAACTGAATTTGTGCATCCAAATATTTTGGTATTGAATTTATATGCCTTAATTGAAATTCTGCATTTAGCAAAATTCACATAAAATACAATATGCCCAGAAAATAGATATACAACACAAGTATATGTGCAAACATATAAATGCGGGATAGGTATTTACGTAAGCATATTCCAGAGAGATAAACGAGATTTGAATGGATTATTTTACCTGGTACTACTATGGTGTGCAAATAACAAGCAAATAAGGTATACATTTTCCATTTAAAACTCAACTATTTACAATAAAATTATGTGATCTCTGTGTTAGTTTGGCAGAGATGTCATAAATCGTAAAATGACGGTATATTGACATATATGTAATAGAGTCTCAAACTGGATTAAATTTGATACGCTCACTTTTGTTCTATGTCATAAATTTGGTTAATTTTTGAAAAAAATTGGTTTTCTATAGTTTCATCCATCTATAGATCTCGTAAATCGGCTTAAACCATCATAGCCTTTCTTTAGTCTAATCGGACGCTAGAAAGGACTTTATAATCTGCAACAGGAGCGTAATTTCGCGGGAGGGGCTAAGGGGCATGCTCCATTAAAAATAATCAAGTCTCCCCCTAAACTGACAATTTTAGAACAAAAATTAAAGAATTTTAACTTTGCCTCCTCTAAGGATAATCTGAACTGACGCCACTGGCGTTCAAATAACTGTCAGAACCTACACAACAACCACCAAAGCTATATTTAACTTTGACATTGAAGAGACGTTAAAAGTGTTCTCCCGAATTGGCCTGAATCGATTTTGATACCAACGAAAGCCGGGTATGTTGAAAATTCGGACTGAGCATCCCTGCATTTTTGCTGGCTTATTCCTATTATTCACCCATAAACAATGGAATCAGCACAAATATTCTGTTTAGATACATAGACATTTTGTTGCTTCAACAAAAACCATATCATCATCATTTCTACATCATCACTCTTCTTTGTATATGCATATATACATGCATACAATCTCAATATGTATTGTGTATATCCACCTGTGATGCCTATATGTTTATTCAAAACTGCAAACGTTCTCTAATATGAAATTGTACAAATTTCAATTATTTAACATAGAAAATCTGCAACTGAAAATTCTATCTACCTAAAACGTATATATGTTATATATGAAATATGACATTGCTTCCGGTTGGTCAGAGTCGGTAAAGAACTGTTTTATAGTTATATGGACATTGGACAGACACATATTGCAGGTACGTATATAAATGGGCTTCTGATATTGCCATAGTATATAAGTAAAACCTGTTCAATTAATTTGTCTAAATAATCTGAATTTGCCACATTATTGTCATATTACATATTGGTATATATGTATATAGAGATCACAATATCCCAAACTATATAAAATAATTTCTCTCTTTGACTAAAAGGTTATTTTGAATTTGAATATGATAAAATGTGTATGGTAGTTTATATAATTGTATATATATATGTGTATGAAACGATACAAATTTTAATATAACGACTAAATATTTGCAATATGTTGAGCATGAACACATACTACAGGGACGGAGGGGAAAGGAGGGTCTGTTTAGCTCCGAACAATTAAACATATCGGACGAGTCTATGGATGAAAGTGTTTTGCGTAAAACCGCAACAACAGTTCATGAAAGCAAACATTTTAGAAACACACCCAATTTTGTTTCTGATAGAATCATTTACAAGATTTGTAATCAGGCACTTTATTTGAGATTTGGCTTAGAGGGACCCAAGTAACAAAACCTGACCATATTTTACTCTGATTAGACTCTAAATGCACACATCATGTTAACACACAATATGTTGACTTTGAGTAGACTCATAGACATGAAGCTAATATACAACTTCTTTGGGGGAGGGTTGTTTCTTTTGAAGAGAAAACCGAATCCCCTACCCCCAAATGACACCCCTGCGAGTATAATGCAGGTGTGCAATATTGTTGCGCTAATGCTTATTCAACAATTTTATACAATTTGAAATCAAATATTGTAACATTGGTCAGTCACTCGACAATCTCACCAATATTTGAAAATATATGTAACATTGTTTTGTGTGAATGTTATCAATATATCTGATTAATACCATCAGATCGAGTGCTATATTAAAACGCATTTATTTAGTCAAGAAAATAATATCATGTTGTATATATGTACCTATTTATTTTTTCTATGTGGTTTTCAGCACACCTGACAAAAAGAAAAACTCTCCATTAGCGGCATAAACAAATTGAGCTTCATTTTATTTTTAATTGAACATCATCGAACAAAATGTTCTACGGTGACGTCATCGGAGAAGGTGCCGCTGAAGTGCAGTTTTGCCTATTCCACCAACGGACATTACTCGCTCAACTTGGCGAGTCATGATCAATATGGAGTTTGAGTGAATTTGTATACGGCCATTCCCATGTCGCGATCGGACTATTTGCACGGGTCCATCACCCCAGTCTGGTCAACCCGAAATTTCGTCAGCATACAGTACCCATCTTGTACTCCAACAGTGAATCTAGTACTATCTCCGTTTTCGAGTTATCATTGTTTGAACATTTTGTTAGCATCCCATTGCCCATACTATTGCCGGTGAATCCGTTGTTGTTGTTGTTGGTGGTGTTGATGCTCCAATTCTCCAGTCTAACCTGTGCCTGCTTAAGAGAAGAGGTAGGTGGGGGTTGTCGTGGGGGCTGAAATAATCACGGCGTTCAAACTGTCTTCCATAGGGCCCTGACGCAGCGACCATCAGGTAGGCGGCTCCAGTCTTCGACGTTTTGGGTTTCCTTATCATCAGTGGCCAGACGCCTCGCATGTTGATTCCCAGAGTCAATCAGAGGGAACGAGATGGAGGGTAGAGTTGGTTGGTGCAACTAACTGTTTTTTCTATTCTAGCTTTTGTTAAGGTTGCTGCTGTTGTTGTTGTTGCCAACGGCCTCCAGGTTACCCATGAAGTCACCGTACATTTACTTGTTGTTGTTGTTGTTTTCCAGAGCCCAATTTCCAATGCCAAGCCGTGGCTGTAATAGCTGTTGTGGTTATTGTTGTTGTAGTTGTTGTTGTGGTTGTTGTGGTTGTTGTTGTTGCTGTTGCTGTTGTCATCGTCCACCAGTTTGCCTGTGTCACCACTAACAGCGACTGCCAACGTCCAGTTGCTTTTCTCGGCTAACTGTCGTTGGTACGTCCGTCTTCTTTACCCCATGGTTGGAAACTGTAGTTTTTGGTCGCGTGGTATCTTGTTGTTTGCGATGTTTTAGGTTGCCATCAGGTTCTTCGTTTAAAAGTCACTAAAGCAGTCACTACCAACATCTACCTACCACTGCCCAAGTCCGGGTTGTTGTTGTCCATAGCCCAGTTACCATTGCAAAACCATTATTGTTGTTGTTGTTGTTGTTGTTGTTTTTGTTGTTGTTGTTGTTGTTGTTGTTGTTGTTGTTGTTGTTGTTGTTGTTGTTGTTGTTGTTGTTGTTGTT